>SNQJ01S0022665.1:142404-164608 GCA_010110895.2 Picea sitchensis | reverse complement strand
AAGTGTCCTTCTCATGTCGTTATAGGCATGACATAGGCATCATGGCAACATGCTTTCTTTGACATTTGTGACACTTGTGAGCAACATGCGACACTTGCGACCTTGTGAGAAAAATGCAACACTTGCGACCTTTGTAATGACGCCACTTGTGACACTATCAAAGTGAGTATTTTTTATGTGTAACAGTTTGTACATGTTTAATGTAGATAGTTATCGGGCTCAGAGTTACATGTTTTTTGGTTAACCACTATTTTTGAATAAAGATTTATGTTGATTATATGAATGAACACCTGTGTGTGATTGAATTGGGGCCTGATTATGAGTTTTGATGACAGTGGATTGTTTCAATCAGTGTTGAAAAATCGAAAGTTGGAGGTTAATACTGGGTTTATTCTTATTCGATTTTAAGAAATGAATATGAGATGTGGATGGTTGGAATCACTGTGCATATTTTTGTTTTTTTTTAAAGGGAAAAGGTTTAGCATTGGAATATAAAGGACTGTGGTTCAAAGGGTTATAATGTTATTGGAAATTATGTGATTATGATATTGCATAGATATTGTATAAGATGCAAATATTGATATAATTGAAGAATTATGGACATATGAATTGTATTTTTATTTTGAATTCAACAAGCATTCTATCTGTAAATAAGGGGCAGTTAAATGATTTTGGTTTTAAAGTGGATGCTTATTGGATTGTGTTATGAAGAAAGTTATGGTTGTTGTTTAATTTAATTTGTTTTTTATGAACAATATTTGTATTATTCCCTCTCATAATATCACTTTTTCGCTCATTATACTCCCCTCATGATCCCAATTTCATTTTTTACATGCCCTATTCTATAAAATAAATTAAACATTTTGTATGGAAGTGGTAAAGATATGACACAGAAATAGGTGACAGCTAATCTACTTTGGTATTGATTGCACAATCAGTTATTTATTAAATTGTTGAGAAATACTCGTGTTCTTACTCCCTGTCATGCTACCACTTTTTCGCTCATTACAATCCCTCCATATATCCCATGAACCCTATTTCACCCCCTGCTCACTTGGAAATTATTAAATAATTTATTATCGATTGAATTGCATGGGTCTTATGTCAATTTTTGAGACAAAATTTGTTTCATATAAATAGACTGTCATGTATGGTCTGTTAAGGGCTAGTTACTAATGAATTACTTCATATAGAATGAGTTTATTCAGCAAAGGAAGTCATGGTAGAAACAATAGGGAAAGAGGTAACTCAAACAAAGGGCCTAGAAGGCCTAGATTCTCAATTCATTTTGATGCTAACCCTCAGGAGTTCATTAAAGGCCTAATTCTCTTTTTGATGGTAGGGTCCTATTGTAGACAACAAGGTTCAAAGCTGAGCCATATCATTTAGATGCTTGTTTTAGAGGTGTTGATCTATCTTTGATAGTCTATGTATACTTGTTTGTTTATGGATTGAGTTTCATAATTGATAAAGGATATTGTGCAGAGTCAAATTGGCAGCATTCTGTGGAAAGTTGATCCATATTTTAAAGTTCAGTTTTTACTTCTTGTCAGAGTCCTTTTGTATGGTTTTCATCGAGGAATATAAATTTGACTTTGGTCCATTCCCTCACAAGGATTTTGTAAAGAGAAATATACTTTGATTTCTTGGAATGAAATAAAGAGATTGTTATTCTGTCTCATTTGTGTGAATCTATGACTTGGTTACTTTTTCTTTTGATCTCCACATTTATTTTCTGTAATTTGTATATTTTCAGAAAATTGTATAAAAAATTCATATTTGGAAGCAATCTTTTCATTTAAAAAATCATCCTAAGCCCTTGTAATTAATACATGTGGATTGGAAATATTTTGTGAGGATATAAAAACATAGGGTGATATTCTCGACTATCTTGCCTTAGCCAAGCGACATTCAAAAATTATTGAGTAAGATAAATCATATATTTTCCTCAACATTTATTTGGTGACCATACTGGGGAGATCTTCCATATCTCTCTAGCTGATTATATACTTGATTATCATTGAATATATTTATATTTCATCTTTTTATTCTTTGACTATTTCTTTTCTTCATGAAAGTACCTATTACAAGGCAGCCCAATATTGAGCTCGGTGTTAAAGACAAGACCAACATTGCTTTAAGCTTATCCAATGCCATCTTAGAAACTTCTAACAACTGGGATGAGATTGAACACTTGTGGGAAGTGATTGAGAAAGACATAAGGGTCCGAGAACGCTGGGAAGCTAGGCAAAGACAACCTAGGAATCAGCCATAGATTTATTTTTCCTAAAGTTTTGATCTTCTTTTCATGTCCTTAAACCCTCACATCTCTAGGAGAATAAGAGGTTTATCACCTGACATCAACCCTATTGCTGAAATAGGAATAATAAATGTTGTTTTGTCAACTCAAAAAGGTACTCTAAGGAGAACCTTGTCTGATTCATCCAGTTTGTCTTTCTCTCCCTTACCTATAATTCAAAAGATGGCATCTAGTGGTGGCTCTAGTGGCACTGGAGGTGATTCTTCATCTCAACATGTAGCATCATTAGTGATTGGTATCACATCTAGCCATCAAGTCCCTATTCAATCTACCACCAATCCCACTAAGGTCATAAAGAAGTATGGTCTCTTTAAATTTGAGGAAGATGCTACTACTACTACATGGAATGTTTCCTCTCCTCTGAACCTAGCACCTGCTACTCATCCACTTCCAAAATTCAAGGAGCATCTCCCTAGGTTTTCAGGAAATAACATGGTCACTACGAATGAACACTTGGTGGAATTTCCTAATGCCTGTCACAACATAGGATAAAATGACAATGAAACTTGTATGTTCTTATTTGTTAATTCCCTTGAAGGGAAAGTAGCGATAAATTTATTTGATCTTCCTCCAAAGAATATTTCCACTTGGGAGGAGTTAGTTTATTGGTTCAAATATACTTATGGGTAGTCTAATAGCCCAGCCAAAAAATTACGGGAGTACACTAACATTGTGTATAAAGATGGTGATACTATCAAGTCTTTCAACTTACGTTTCACTAAGTTATATAACAAAATTCTCAAACTTATTCACCCTCAGAACCAAGCTGATTTTAAGCATTACTATAATTATCTACCTTCCCCATACCATCATAGGCTTGAATAAAATTCCATTAACAACATTGTTTACACTCTGCATACTTGTTTAGAGTATGAAGAACATCTTGAAAGAATGGGTCTTCCCCAGGGAGACTTAGTTAAACAAATGGACATGTCCTACCTCTTACAGATTGTACAAGACATGAATAACTAAATGATAGCGTATGAGCGAAAGGGAAATGACCCTTCACTTACCCCTAGGGCCCCATCTTCTTCTTCACCACCCTTTAGGAATCATAATGAAAACAACTTTCAGCCTAAATCCATCATGCCTCATAGTTGGTGTAACTTTTGTGAGTAACACAATGAGGAAAGTAATTGTGAGGTAAAGAAGAGTGCCAGAGATAAAATATTTGGTAAAAGGCATGAAACTTCTATTGTTGTTATATATTTTGCAGAACTAGAGGATGTCATGATCATAAATACAAGGAAGAAATCCTATGCTTTGAAAGGAAAATATGATATCCCTCGCACTTATTATAGACCAAGCTCATCTTCACCATTTGTTACTGTACAAGTTACTAAAACTCCTGACAGTCAAGGAACTCCCTCCCCTCTTCCCTCTTCCAAATACAACATTCTCAATCAATTGGCTAATATTAAAGATGATGCTACCCTCCTGGACATGGTTTTCATCCCTGAGCAACAAAAGCATCTAAAAAATTTCATGGAAGGTAAAACTTCCACCATAGCCAATCTCTCCGAAGAGGTATATGAAGAGTAATCAACTGTAAATAAAGTAGGTTTACATAATTTTAGACACTCTGTAAAAAATCCTTTGTGTTTTATTTATGTAAATATTATGGACAAGATAGCCCATTGTTGTCTGATTGATGGCGATTCAGGCCCAAGTGTAATGTCAAAAATTATTATGGAAGAGCTAGGCTTGTCTTGTACAAATGAAAATTCCAGAAGAATGCTCTCTTATAATATTTTACAACAATCTACTATAGGTGAAATCAAGGATGTGACTTTGGTTTTGTACGTGCATCCTGAATTAAGGACAACCCTTAATATTCAAGTAATTTACATGCCAATGAGTAATTATTCAATCATCTTAGAAAGAGACTAGCAAGCCTTGACAAGTGGTTACCTCTCACTCGATGAGACACACTTATCTGTTCCTCGGAGTGGGAAGAACATCATAATTCTAAAGGAGGGAATAATTTCACCTTATATAGAAAGAATCCCACAACCTAATGTAAATTATATCGAGGAGGACCTAGGATTGTATTCCATCTTTGCAGATGAGGAAAACACTACCTTGGAACAAATCGACCTAGAGGATGGGATGTGGCATATGCACTTTGATGGTTCATGCTCCAATGAAGGAAATGGATTTGGAATTATCTTGTACTCTCCTATGGGTAAAATTCATAACTTTTCCTATAGGTTAGAGTTTTCTTGCACAAACAACGTCACCGAATTTGAAGCATTATTGCTAAGCATAAAAAATGCCTATAATTTAGGTTGTGGTCACCTTACAATTTTGGGGGACTTTGAACTTGTTGTAAAACTTGTACGTAAGATATATTCTCCTAGAAACAAGTTAAGGAAATGCTACACCCAAACTGTTTGGGCGCTTATCTCAAATTTTCTATATTTCAACATCACTCATGTTAAAAGGGAACTGAACTCAATGGCTGACAGGTTAGCTATTTTTCCAGCCTCTCCTACTCGGAAACTTTTGCCACAAAGACCTGATTGCACCTTTCAATCTTTGTATTGTCCTCATATCTTTGACAATATAGAGTCATGGAATGTCTTCCCTAGTGATGAGAGCATATGTTCTTTCATACAAAATGAACCTTATAAGCCCAAGGAGATTATATCCATGGAATATAACAAAATTCCGAATGGCTTGACTCCTCTCAAAAGTTCATTTTCATCGAGTGATGTAGGAAAAAAAGGAAAACACAAAGAAGAGGAGTCGAAAAAGAAAGTGGTTGAAACCATTTCCTTAAACATTCGGACACTCAATTATCCAAAGAATGTTAAGATAGGTTCCCAATGTTTTGATGAGGAAAATTGAAGTTAATTAAGTTACTTCATGAATTTCAAGATGTTTTTTCTTGGTCTTATGAGGATATTTGTGGTTTTTATTATACAATATTCCATTCCTATCAAGGAGGGCATAAAACCAGTTAGGAAAAAACAAAGACCCATTAACCCTGCATTGGAAGCAACTATTCAAAAGGAGTTGGAAAAACTCTTGAAAGATGGGATGATTTTCCCTGTTAATTATTCTGAGTGGGTTTCCAATTTGGTTCAAAACAACTGGTCAAATCAGATTATGTGTTGATTTTCATGCATTAAATAGAGCTATCATAAAATACCATTTTCATCTCCCTAATATGGAAATGATTTTGTAGCAAGTTGCAGGGTCACATATGATGTCCTTACTTGATGGTTTTTCTGGTTACAATCAGATCAAGGTAAAAAGGACAGATAAGTATAAAACCACTTTTATTACACATTGGGGCACCTTATCTTATGAACATATGTCTTTTGGATTATCTAATGCAGGTGTCACTTCCCAAAGAGCTATTTAAATAGTGTTTGACGATTTGATCGAAAAAATTATTCAGATTTATCTTGATGATTTAACTATGTATTCAAAAAACTGATCAAATCGTTTTGGTCATGTTAGAAAGGTTCTCATGCGATGCAGGAAATTTGACATTTATTTAAATCATTCTAAGTCTATCTTCGGTGTTACCAAGGGAAATATCCTTGGGCACATTGTCCCTGATTCGAGAATAATCATAGATCCTGAAAGGATTGTTGCTATCCTAAATCTTCCTGCTCGTACTTCCAAAAAGGAGGTTCAAGCCTTTATGGGTATTATTAACTTTTTCCGTAGGTTTGTTACTGATTTTCTTGTAATGGTCAAACCAATTCACAATATTCTTAAGAAAGATCGCTCCTTTTCTTTGATGGATGACGTCGAATATGATTTTGTAAGGATCAAGAAGGAAATCAGTTTTGCACCAGTTTTGGTGAAGCCGTATTTTGAGAAATAATTTATTATATATACTAATGCCACAGAGGAAGCAGTTTCTGCTATCCTTATGGAATGTGATGACCAAGTTAATGAGAAACAAATATCTTACATGAGTCAAAGCTTGTCATATGATGAATTTAAATATTCTTATATTTAAAAACATGCTTTCGCTCTTGTTAAAGATGTTGAAAATTTTCACCACTTTGTCGTAGGTAAGCACACGCTGGTAAAATTATCTTTACCTGCTGTCAAGTTTTTTCTCTCACAGACTTATCTTTCAAGGAATATTGCACATTGGCTTGCCAAGAACCCGAAGAATGATTTAACTATCATGACTTATAAAACCATTATGGGACGTGACTTATCCCTTCACTTAGCTCAGCATGCAGAAGCAAGTGAAGAAATCTATGAACACGATAGCTCTTTGTCAGCACTATTTTATATTGACGGTCAAATCCTTCTTGTAGTTGAACATCCCCGGTACAAGGATCTGGTGTATTACTTGCAAAATCAAAGATGTCTAGATAACTTAGATACTCATCAAAGAAGAAGGCTTCGTCTTGAATCTTCCAGATATGCCATTTTATGAGGCTTCTTATTTAGGAGATATGTCAATGGTACGCTCATTCGTTGTGTAAATAATGAGGAAGAACATACATTGTTACAAGAGACTCATGGATCTTCAGATTCTGTTATTCATTTAGGAGGTCACTTTTCTACTAAAACTATTTCTTTTAAAATTATCAAGAAAGGGTGATATTGGCCTTCAATCTTTTGTGATTCTTATAATTTTTCAAGATCTCGTGACAAGTGCCAAAAGTTCATTGGAAAAGAACATCTTTATGCCATTCCTTTACAACCTGTCCTCCCTGACTGTCCTTTTTCAAAATGGGGTCTGGACTTTATTGGTCCTATTAATCCTCCATCTTCAACATGGAATTTTTTTTATCTTGACATTCACTGACTATTGTACAAAACGGACTGAAGTTATCCCACTGAAGCATTCACAGGATGAGCAGGTGATTTATTTCCTTGAGACTAATATGTTTTCCATATTTTTTCTTCCTTTAGAAATTATTATAGAAAACGGTCTTTCTTTTATTTCTTCTAAGCTGACTCAGTTTCTATCTAAACTAGGATTTAAACATTTTAACTCATAAGATTATTATCCCCAAGGAAATGGGCAAGTCAAGTCTACTAACAAGAATCTGATTATAATTATAAGGAGGCTCATTGAAGATAAGCCTCATCAATGGAACAGTCTCCTCACTTATTCCCTTTGGGAAGATCACACTACCACCATGGTGAGCACTGGTTGTACTCCTTTCCATCTTGTTTATGGTCAAGAATCCATTCTTCCTATCGAGCTGGAAATTTCTTCCCTAAGGTTGATGCTACAGGTCGAAAAATTAAATTCTTCCAATATCTCTCAAAGAATGAATTCACTCTTGGCTTTAGAGGAACAAAGGACATTTTCCTTGGACAACATAAAGAGAAGACAACAAATTGTTAAAAGATATTTCAATAAAAGTTCCAAAGATGTCAATTTTAAGGTAAATGAGAAGGTATTGTTGTGGGATTCAGTTCATGCTAATAGAGGAAGGCATTAGAAGTTCCAAACATTATGGCTTAGTCCTTTTAAGATTGCTTTTGTCCTGGGCACAAATTCCTATATCCTAAAGGACTTGGAAGAGTGATTGTTTTCCTATAGCACCAACGGTTCCCACTTAAAACACTATGTGGAACCAACTTGAAAGTTTAAATGTTGTATGATTTTTTTTTTTTCTGTATTATAGTTTTGTTTTATTGCTTTGATTTTACTTTGTTGTTATTTCCTTTTGTTGTTTCATTTCTATTGTTTATTTTTTTTATTGACTTCTTTTCTGTCAGAAATAAAATGTTGGATCCGTTTTGCCACAACAATGCTATTTTGCAAGTATTTTTAATCAATAACAATCAGGTTACACAGTTGTCATGATGTTCCCCCTTGAAGACATCATTGAAATTGTTATCTGCTCCAACTATTGTTAGATAAGATAGTTGGTTTTATCCCTATTTTTTATTTTATTTTCTTCCCTCCGCTCCAATATTCAAAAGAGCACACCAGAAAAATTTTCTCCTTGAAGCTAAATGTTGTCACTGTGACTAATCAGATGATTATGCATACAAGGATAAACCCCCTCATACTTAAAACTTTCCATGAGTTATTTTACCAAATAATTTTTTACCTTAAACTGCTCACTTCCCCCTGTTTCATAATAATTCTGACATCTATTTCCTTGATCTAATGTTCAGTTGGTCTACGAAACCAGACAATCTAAGTTTTTAATCTGTTGGAAACAAATTTCTCTGTGGAGTCACCAGTTTGTTGACGCTTAAAATCGCAATGATGAATATTGCTTGCAAATGATTGCTAAGCTCTATTATTTATTTATAATAATAATAATAACTAAGTAGGTGGGACACACTTTTAGACTAGTGGTGATATGATGGATGTGTTACACTTATATGTTTGTTGCTATTATAATGATGCCTACATAGTCTTCTGCATTTGATGATTCAAGTCATGGTTTCATTTGTTATAACAACATCATTGGTTGATGTGTTATTGCTAGATGGTGTTGATGGTCACTCATAATACATGGAAGTGCTATGGATATAAGGATTATTTTGTTACAGGTGTTATGTTATGCATTAAACATTGATTAAATATCTTATACATGATTTCATGCAAAAGATGATATGGGAGCTTGAACAAAATAACAAAAAGAAAAAAATCTATGAATAAGTCATAAGGCTATTGTAATGGTAACAAATGAAGGGTGATAGACGTAGCTTCTAGACTTATGCACTTGATTAAAGGATTATGTTTGTTGCATATGGTTGTTGTTAACTGTTTTGACATGACTTAGGGTGGCACACTATGCAATGGATATAGCATTAGATGTAGAAATGGATATGTGTTTGAATTAATGGTTGATGTTATGGTAATGGGTTGGCTTGTACGTTGAATTGAATAGGATTGGGGGAGGAAGCGACATGAATTTACTGCACATCACTCAAACAACCATTGACCCCATCACCCTAGCCATAGTTTCATTTCATTTTTCGACTCTGGTGGTTGTGAAGGCTCCGCGATTTATGGTTTTGAAAGGAAAACACCATCCAAATCTTCCCTCAAGTGATTTTTCCAGGTATGGCTCCTTTAATTTCCATCCATGATGGTCCCTCTGTGTTATGAATCAATTTTATTGTCTCAGGATTGCATGAGTTCTGTTTTTTTCTTAAGTTTTTACCTTGTATTAGTGTTGTGCTTATGGTTTCTTCTGTGAATAATATGGATTGTTGGCATTTAAAGGAAAATAATGGATTTTATTGTTGTGGGTAGCATGTGCATTGGTTTTTTTAGTGTAAAACATGTCGGTGAGCTTGGGGTTTTACTCTAGTTCTCTGTGGAAAATTATGATAATGGTGTAATAAGCTTTGAGTTTGGTGCGGGTTTTACAACAATATTGGTGTTAAATGATGTCACTCCTTTTTTCCTCAGACATTGTTATGTTCGTTCCTCTGAATTCCAATGAAGACTGTTGAGAGTTTCATTGTTATGTATTTGTTTTGGTTGATCCCCAAGATATCATTCGTTATGGAATTTACTATACAATCACTATTAATGAAATCATTGCACACTCGAGTCTTTGTATCACCCATAATATGGAATGGAAGCTTGTATATGTGTTGGGTTGGTCATGGATTGTTCTTGGGCATTCTTTCCAAAGTGTTTATAAGAATTTTCCTCTCATTATCCATTGGAGGTGGCTGATTGTTATGTTTGGTTACCCTCACTGTCAAGATTTTGAGTTAAAAGTTATGTTTCTGTGGTGGATTTGGTAAAGGCACATGCTCTTTGTTTCTTCAAAGATTATTCCTTGATCATATGTTGTTACTTCTCTGTGACAACTTATTAAAAAAAAATGGGGGCACTGGCCCTCTATGTTTTTGAATATTCTTTCATGATTAATCCAACTCTTGTTACCTCTCTGCAATAATTGTGTTTTAAAAAGGAGAACGAGATATCTCTAGCTTCAAATATCATATCTTGATCGAGCCTTTGTTATTACCTCTCTGTGATAAATTTGTTTGAAAACAAAATGGGCCATGGGTTACCTACATCCCCAAGGACTTTCCATTTGGTTGATTTATTGCTATTCCCTCTATTGCTATGTTAAACCCTAGCACTATCATGGTCCCATCAAAGTTTAAAAGGCACTTGTGTGTGATGTGGTTGTGTTCTCCTCGCACACATTGTGGTTCTATTTCTCAGGCATTATAGGACTATGTTTTTTGTTGGGTATTTTCTTTTGAAGGAACTCTGTACATGTTTAATGTACACATATCTCAGGCTCAGAGTTACGTGTTTTTTGGTTAATTGTTATTGTCGAATCAGGATTTGTGTTGATTATATGAATGAACACCTACGTGTGATTGAATCAGGGCTCTATTACGATTTTTCATGAGAGTGGATTGTGTCAATCAGTGTTGAAAAATCGATAGTTGGAGGTTAATACTAGGGTTATTCTGTGCATGGTTGGTATCACTGTGCATATTTCTTTTTTGTTTTAAAAGAGAAAAGGTTTAGCATTGGAATATAAAGGACTGTGGTTCGAAGGGTTATAATGTTATTGGCAATGATGCGATTATGATATTGCATAGATATTGTATAAGATGAAAATATTGATATAATTGAAGCATTCAGGGAATATTAATCATCTTTTTATTTTGAATTCAACAAGCATTATGTCTATAAATAAGGGACAGTTAAATGATTTTGGTTTTAAAGTGTATGGTTATTGGATTGTGGTCTGAACAGAGTTATGGTTGTTGTTTGATTTAATTTATTTTTTATGAACAATATCTGTAGTATTACCTCTCAGACTATCACTTTTTCTCTCATTATACCACCCTCACGATCCCAGTTTCATTTTTTACATGCCTTATTCTATAAAATAAATTAAACACTCTGTATGGAAGTGGTAAAGATATGACATATAAATAGGTGGCAACTGATATATTTTGGTATTGATTGCACAGTTAGTTATTTAATAAATTGTTGAGTAGTACTTGTGTTCTTACTCCCTGTCATTATATGACGTTTTTTCTCATTACAATCCCTCCATTTATCCCATGAACCCTGTTTGACCCCCTGCTCACTTGGAAATTATTAAATAATTTATTATGGATTGAATTTCATGGGTCTTATGTCAATTTCTGAGCCAAAAATTGTTTCATATAAATAGAATGGCATGTATGGTCTGTTAAGGGATAGTTACTAATGAATTACTACATACATGATGAGTTTATTCAATAGAGGAAGTCATGGTATAAACAATAGGGGAAGAGGTAACTGAAACTGAGGGCCTAGAAGGCATAGATTCTGATGCAGGAGCATCGTACAAAACCAAAGCACGCACCTAGCCAAAGGAACAGCTGGACATGCAGATGAAAAAAGGGACACATTTTTATGAAAACGTTTTGAAATTTGAAATCTGAAGTTGTTACCCATTATTTTGGTCGTCATGATGATGTATTGATGATGGTGTACTCGGGCTCTTCATAAGAACTTTCTCCTGAGAAAAGTTACTTTCATCTCTTCCCAGAAAACTCATTTTTGAAGACTGTTCGCAGGCTGCTAGTACATTTGGCTACGAGAATGACCCATTCTTGCAGGCTTCTTTAAGCCAAGGTGTGAACTTCTCGCACTGTGTTGAACTACTAGGGTGCAAACTCTTCCTAAAGAATGGAAAAAGGTGAATTCTCGATGTTTCTAGAAGGGAATCTTCTAGAAGGATGGGTTGGCATTCAAATGGTTATCCTAGTACTGGATTCCCCGATATTTTGGGATCATTCTTATCCAAGTAACTAATTCATTCTCTCCTATATATTGAGGGAATTCTCATGGAAAAGGTTAAGCAAGATTCATTGGAGAATTGGTGAAAAAATTGTGTGAAGGACTCAGCTTTGAACAAAATCTTGGAGACTCTAGCAAGTCTATCAAGAGGATTTGATCTTCTTCATGCAAGGATTGAGCAAGTGTGTGTGTCGGAGCCAAGAGCCATCGAAAGGAATTTTGCGACATCAAGGCTCAGGTTGTATTCTTTACTTTCCATTAATATGATACAGTGGCATGTCCCTTTCCCATAAAGCTATTTCCACTTTATTGTGTAATTCCTTGAGCATACACATAGGTTAACTGTTGAATATATTGTGCGATATTCACTTTGGTTGGTTTGTGTTGTCTTGGTTTGGAATTTACAAGAGCAATGGAGCGAAGCGGGAGCAACAAAAACCCTAGGAAGCGATAATAAGGTATGTTACTTGTTTCTTCCTCCTAGTCAATTCAACATTCAAAACTTAGGGAAAGAGTATTGTCATGTCCTGTTTTGTTCTAGATCCAGGTGGATCTAGGGAGATCAGTTAGTGTCTGCACCTACTGATTAGTCCGATAACAAAATTGGCGACTCCACTGGGGAACATCCCATTTTCTTTGTGGCTTTTGGTATTTTTCTGTGGCCATTTTCTCTGGTTTTACTTTTTTCCTTTCCTATCAATCTCTAAGTCTTCAGGATATCCTGTTAGACCCTCTGGGTCCAGAGGCCTTTTTAAATTTTGTTTCATTTTCCAAAATTTTGACTATGTTCAGACATTCTCGCACTGCACTTCACTGTAGCCTGTGAGAACTGGTAGGGTTCTCACTTTGCCTTTAGGTTTCAGTGCGAGGTTCTCGCACCCTGCTCAAGGGTCACCTGCGAGAATTAGTGATTCTCACACTATGTAATACTACCAGCCTGTGAACTCCTATTTTCAAAAATTTGGATTTGAGTTTTGACATTTTTAACTGCCCAGATCAGTTTAGATGCCTCATAAGAGATTCTTGGACCATTGACTGATTTATTTCTTGTCTTCGTTTTCATGCATGAATAGTCTTAGGATTTCAAGGCTCTTCTTGTCACTTTTGTCTTGAATTTCGTTTCTTGACCTTTCTTGGCCACATCATACTCTCTGATTTTGGAATCTGAGTGTGTTTGATTAGTTAAGAACCAGTGATTGGTTGAAAGTTGAGTTTTCTTGGTCTTTATCATTTTCTTTGTTTGCAAGATCATTTTTTGCATTTGAGAAGGTTATATTGGTTTGCTCTTTATTTTTGCTTTCATTGAAAGAGTGGATTGGGTTTCTTATCATTGCTTGTTTATTGGGTTTTGATTTTTTGTACTCTCATTGGCATAGTGAGGGTCCTTTTTGAAAAGTGAACAAAAAGTTTTTCTTTCAAAAAATCTTTTCATCTTTGAAGACATTGAAAATCAAATTGTTGAAATTATTGAAAAAGACACAATAGAAAATTGTCATTTGATGCATGATTTGTTGCATTTGCATTTTAAAGGAAATTTTACGTTGTAGTTCATGGTTGATCTGGAAAACTTTTTCTCTCTCCCATACATAGGATTCATTGAACGAAAATTGATACATTTCATTATCATCCTTGCATTATTGGGTCAGAGTCATACAACATAAGTTTCACCTCTATTTCCTTTGAGTAAACAACAGCTCTTAATAACACTGCGTAATCATAAAATTTATCTAGTAACTCTTTTCTAGGGCTCTATTACACCAACATTTAGCTAGGCTAGCGCTTTGGAGTAGGAAGAGAGATATACTCTCCAAAAGCACAAAACATACAATAGCATCTTGTGTTAGGGAGTGTTAAATTCCATTTGCAACATCCTGTCCTGGGAAGCCCTTCTCACACAAGGGTCAAGCACGAGGTCGTATTGATATTGACAGAGTTACTCACCTTTCTTTGTTGATATTAGTGTAGAGATTGCATGTATTATGGGGATCACTCGGAGGTATTCCCACAATGATGAGTGGAAGCCTTTTGAGTTCATTTAGAGCTAGATACCCTGCCCTTGCGTGTGGATCGGACTATCTACTGTCCCCCCAGGCTTTATTGTTGTTGGTGTTGACCTTAGTGGCCTATCTTTCTAGGTTCTTACCCGAGGTGACTGTGGAGGGGAAATTCTTCACGGTACCTGGAATTGATGTTGACCAAACTCACTCGGGCTCCTTGGAGGGTATACCCATGATTATGTGTGGAAGCTTGCACCAGGGTGTAAGTCCATGAAGCAGGTCGTCAGCGTAACTTTTCCACCCTAGCCCCGCCCCTTCTCATCTCGTTGTTGTGACATTGGATTTCATCACCAACTAGTGGGTTCAAAATTTGAAGGTTTTGTTTTCTTGGTGTTGCTTCCTAGATTTTGTTTACTAGCGCGTGTTTCTCGAAGTTGACCATAGGATTTTCTTCGCGAATTTTGTCAGTCATCTACAATAGCTCCTCCATGTTGTTCACGTAGAATGCAAGGTTTATCTCCAGAGCATCTGGAAGGTTCTCAACCCTTGCCCACAAGCACACTTGGAGGCTCTCCTCGGCAGAGTGAAGTCCTAGTCGTCACCACCCCATAAGTGGAACGCATTGACTCTCTAGAATGTTTTTGAATTACAAATACTCGAGAGGAATTTCGAATTAACCCCGATTCTGAGAGACGTTTTATGCGAGAAGACTCTTTCGGAGACTTAATTGTTGTGTATTCCGGATCTCCGACTGGACCCTTTCCCGGTATAGAAGGCCAAGATCCTTTTTGGTCTATAGGTGTTTTTCGGCAAGACCTCTTTGGTCTGGGTTCACCTGTGATTTCTAAGATCAACCCCCCTATTATTTCTGAAATATCTGATACAGAGACAACACCGATGACTACCCCTTATCACTTTACCGTACCTGCCGAAATGGCCCATCTTGCAACTACTACGAGTGTTCCAACCGGATTTCCTGTGGTTAGTCTTGCTCCCATCAACACACCGCAGACGCCCAATGTCAATCCGACACTACCACCTGGATACCGTGCATTGAGTGCTTCCATTCCTACTCCTACGCAAACTCCATCCGGCTCTCCTAGTGGTCCTTCTTCTTCTGGGCACTTTCTTCCCGATTTTGTACCAACACTCCCTCAATTTCCTTTTGGAGGACCTTCTTCGTCTTCTACTGGAAATCCTAATCCTAGTGGCGATATTCCGTCATTCACTCCAACTTATCAGTTTCCGGTTGGTGGACAATCTCATCCAGGTAGTATAACTCAACCCCCTCTCAGTTGGCAAATGTCAATTGGAACATTGCCCTCAATTGGTACACCACCTTCAATGGGAGGGGCAACCCCATCTTATGGGAAAAACATACCACCTTCCTTGGCTCAGCATTAGAATCAGTTGATCCAAAATCCTCCTCAATCGACTAGGGGGCAACAGTTTCCAGCTGCATCAGTCAAACCCCCTAGCATGGGCCAACCATATCCAGGTTCGTTCAATCCCATTTGGGGGGCGAATGCTCAAACGCAAGCCCCTGTTACAGGGTATAATACGATGAGTTACTATCCTGTCCAACCACCACCGAATATGCCTGGAGCTTCACATTATATGAAAATTGCTTATGGTCCTACTAGTTTGTCGACGGGGCTTCCTCCCTAAAGCCACCAGTACCAGCAGGTGAATCGACAGTTACATTTTCTCGCCACTTTGGATCTTCCGAATTTGTCAAGGATTTTAAATGATCCTATTTGTCACTCTCCTCATTGGCCTGTTATCCCATCCAAGCTTCCATCGGATACTCCTAAATTCGACGGAAAAGTGGGAGAGGACCCAAATAATCATGTTATGACTTTTCACCTATGGTTTTCATCCAACTCATTGATGGATGACTCTATTCATTTACATATTTTTCAACGAACCCTTACCGGTTCTGCTGCGAAGTGGTATATTGAATTTCCACGAGGTTTCTTCTCTAATTTTAACACCCTATCCATGGATTTCCTTATGCATTACCAGTTACTGATCCGTTATGACATGGGAACCGATATTTTGACTTCCTTCAAACAGACTAAAGGCACTCATATATCTGATCACATCCATGAGTGGCGAAGGAGACGACGTCTCATCAAACTTGAGCTCCCCGATCAGTTACTGGCAGAATGGTTTACAAAATCCTTTCTGAATGAAATCAGTAAGGACATTTCCATGGGTGAAATTGTCACAGAAGAGTAGGCTATAAGTCGTGCTCAATATATTGATCTCATTTATTCACAAACGGGAACCCTTTATGATTTACTACCTGATTTACCTCGTCCTAATGCTTCCAACACTTCAACTACTCCAGCTGCCTTGCATGCGGCTGATGGTGTGATTGGTACTGCTCAAGCTCAATCACATTATGTTTCAAGCACAAACCATAAATCTGCTTCTTCTAATGTTCAAAATTCTCCATCTCCTGCCACTCCCACCAGCAAGACTTCTAAGGTAAATTCCGTCCAATCTAACCCAGCCGGTGAAAACAAATCTAAAAAGGGGAGAGATAAGAATAAGGAGGGAAAAAATAATAATCAAGCAGAGAAAACTAAAACCACTCCTGTTGATGACCGGGATAAGCGCAAACCACGCTACCCTTGCCTTATCTATGGAGATGATCACTACACGAAGGATTGTCCACGACGTGTTGAGGTCACTAAGTTCCTTTAGGGAGCTCTAAAACCAACTGCACCGGCTGTCTTGTCCCAACCCTTCCCGTCTCAACAACAAGCTTAGTTGGTCATCCATGACAAACCCTCATCTTCTACCACCTTCTATGTTTTGATGTGTACTGGTGATTCTAAGCAGAATAATGTTGCACTCGCAACTCAAGCCAAAGATTATTCTCCATCTAAGGAGAAGGTTGACGATTTACCCCCTCCCTTGGTACAACCCTCTCCAGCATCTCCACTTACCAACAGTCCTCTTCATCACGAACGACCGAGCCTCGACACAGTTCTACGACCCCCCCTTAAGGGTGTCATTCAGAAATCAGCTTTCAATCCTCATGCTCATGCAACCCAGAACTACAACATTGTTGAAGATCTGGCCCAAGCACCTTCTGCGATGTCAGCCATTGAAGTCCTTCAAACTTATCCCGCACAACGGAAGGCACTGTAGAAAGCTATTGGTGGAATTGACCCGACAGATACGAATCTAATAGTCTTTGACTTGGAAGATCATATTCCAAGGTTACCCCCTCAACTCGCATTCCAGATACAGGTTATTGTCTCTGACAAGAACATTTGTTGAACTATTATCGATGAGGGTGCCTCGACGTGTGTCATGTCTCTTGCTTGATGGAAAGCCATTGGCTCTCCTTTCTTGAATGAATCACAAAACACTCTTAAAGCCTTCAATGGCTCTGGTTTTAAGCCCTACGGTGTTCTTCCTTCGGTTCCTATCACTTTAGAAGGTAATATGGTCCAAGTCGAAGTGGAAGTCCTCGATGCTCCCCTTGATTATAATCTTCTTCTTGGTCGTAGCTGGATCAATTCCATGCACACTGTTGTGTCGACACTTTTCCGTGTAGTACGTTTCCCTCATCAAGGAAAGATTTTTTCCGTCGACCAACTTGCCTTCTTCAATTCTAATACCCGTACTAGAAATGTACCGTTTATTGCTAAAACCCCACCGGGTTATGAGAACGTCGGTGTAGGCCTTCTAAAGGACTCTTCATTAATGGGTACTTTCCCCATTCCACCGCCTGATGTTCCACGCCCGTCTGTTGCTTCTATCAACATGATCTCCACTTTGCCTCATGAACATCCTATGTCTCACGACCCTTGGATAGTCCCTAACCCTAGAGTTCATATTCGTTTTGGTGACCTAATGACGTTAATTCCAGTTGAATCTTCCTATTAGGCCATTCAATCAACAACACCTTCTACTCCCTCTCTTGATGAGTTGTCTCTAGATCCTTTTCATGTTATTTTTCCCATTGACGAGATGATCATGTCCGTCATGGAGGACACCCCTTGGGACGATGGGAATCATCATTCCATTCTCTTTTTGGAGCAGCACACTCTTGAGAACTACCAATGGATTTCGACCCCGTCAACCGTTGTCGTCATCTCGACCATTCCCGAGTCTACACACGATGTGTTTGCTGAAGGGAACTTAAGTAACATCTCACCCATGATTCCCATTGACATATCCATCAAACCTGGAATCGTCGAAAATGTCCATATTGGAGCTTCGTGTTCCCCTGATGAAATAGTCACTTATACGTCCCTATTCAAAGATTTTCGTGACATATTTTCCTGGAGCTACGAAGAAATTCTAGGTATCGACTCTGAGATTGTAATTCATGAGATAAAGACATATCCTGATGCTAAACCCGTTCGGAAATGCCTTCATCTAGTTCACCCACGTAAAGCGGCTTCTATAAAGCTCGAAGTCGAGAAACTTCTGAAAGCCAGCTTTATTTATCCGGTGGCTCTCACAGAATGGGTTTCCAATCTTGTCCCGATTGACAAGAAACAAGGTATGATTCATGTGTGTGTTGATTATAGGGATATAAATAAAGCTTGTCCAAAAGACAACTTTCCTACCCCTTTCGTCGATTAGATTATCGATGACTGCACTGGAAGTGAAATATTCTCTCTCATGGATGGTTTCTTCAGCTATAATCAAATTAACATCATTCCCAAGGATCAACATAAGACTGCTTTTATTTGTCCTTGGGGTACTTTTTCCTACCGGAAACTTCCTTTCGGTCTTAAGAACGCTGGTGCAACTTTTCAACATGCTATTTCTTATGCTTTTCATGATATCAAGCACATCGTTCAACCCTATTTGGATGATTTACCTGCTCATTCTATGCGTAGAGTCGATCACCCAACTCACCTCCAGGCCATTTTCGTTCGCTGTCGATTCTACCGTATCCGTTTAAATCCTCAAAAGTGCGTTTTTTGTGTAGAATCTGGTCATCTTCTAGGTTTTATTGTTTCGCATCAAGGGATCTGGGTGGATCCTTTGAAGGTTGATGCGATCCTTAATATCCCTCCTCCTTCTACACTGCGCCAGTTGCAAAGTTTGCAGGGGAAAGAAAACTTTCTTCGTCGTTTTATTCCTAATTACGCCGAGATTACTTGTGGATTTACGCGTCTATTAAAGAAGGATTCTGAGTTCATCTGGGATACCATTTCCAACAATGATTTTGAAGCTTTGAAGTTGTTCCTAACGCGAGCTCCGCTTCTCTTCCCCCCAGATTACAGTCGCGATTATTTCCTTTATCTTGCTGCCTCAGAGTATACCATTGGCGTGTTTCTCGTCCAAGAGGATGATGCGCATGACGAACATATTATTTACTACTTGAGTCAAAGTCTTACGCCGACTAAAATCAAGTATCAATATGTCGAAAAACTGGCATTGGCTCCTGTTCAATCCGTCCAACGCTTCCAGCATTATATCCTCTCCCGCAAGACTATAGTGATTTCTCATTGCAACCCTATGCAACACATTTTGACCCGTCAATTGCTAGGGGGGAAATACTACAAATGGATTGTGATACTCCAAGAGTTTGACTTGGAATTCGACCATGCAAAGTCTAAGAAGTATTTAGTTTTTGCTGAGTTGATATGTGATTTTCCTCATTCTGCAACGGAAAATGTAGCAGTTGATTCATTACCCGATGAATCTCTTTTCCTTATTAGCACTGATGATCTTTAATATGGGGATATCATTATCTATCTCCAAACCCAGGATTTCTGGCCTACTTTGTCTAGTACTAAATGACGTCGCATATGATATCAATCTCGTCAATACATTATCCTCGGGGATACTCTTTATCCTCGGGGGATTGACTCTGTTTTTCGAAATTGTCTAACGTTTGACGAAGCCGAGAAGGCTCTGAATGACTTCCATTCTGGAGCATGTGGTGGTCATATGTCTGGGTATGCTACTGCTTAGAATATCTTACGCGCAGGGTATTTTTAGCCTTCTTTGTTTAACGACTGCATTATTGCCGTTCAAAAATGCCATGCTTGCCAGACCTATAATCAGAAAATTCGGTCACATCCTGCTCCTCTTCACCCTGTGGTCTTAGTTGGTCCCTTTGTGAAATGGGGCATCGATTTCATGACATGTCACCCTCACTTGACCGAGGGGCATGGTTACATCATTGTAGTCGTTGATTACTTTACGAAATGGGCCGAGGCAATGCCGACATTTGACAACACTGGAAAGATCTCAACGTTGTTTATTTTTAATCATGTCATAGCTTGTTTTGGTGTTCCCCAAGCCATCGTCACTGATCACGGTAGCCACTTTAGGAATTTTATGATGTCCAAACTTACTGAAAAGTTGGGTCTTCACCATGATAACTCAACACTCCACAAGCCAACGGCCAAGTCGAAGCAATCAACAAAGTTCTTATAACTATGCTTCGACGAATGATAGGGATTCATAAAACAAGTTGGCACACAATGTTGTTTTCGGCATTATGGGCATATCGGATATCCATCAAGTCCGCTACTGGGTTTACACCTTTTCGGTTAGTCTATGGTGTGGAAGCCATTCTCCCTATCGAATGTGAGATACCCTTGTTAAAACTAGTTGTTGAGCTCCTACCCAACACTTCCGCTAAGGAAGAATGTATTTTGTATCTTATGCGACTAGACAAAACTCGACGTGAGGCCACCCTAGTCATAGAAGCTCAGAAGAAGTGTGTCAAGGCCCAATATGAAAAGCATGTCAAGCCTCATGTTTTTTCTGAAGGTGATCTTGTTCTTCTATATGAACAAGATCAAGATATGTTAGGAGCTGGGAAATACGAACCCATGTGGCGAGGTCCTTATATCGTTCGAAGAGTTTTGGAAAAAAGAGCTTATGAGTTGGTAGATTACGATGGTATCCCTTTGAGTGAACCCAAGAATGGATTGTACTTGAAGAATTACTATGCATAAAATCCTCTGTGCACAAGTACTTGTATTTTTAATGTATCATACTTTTTGTGTGTTACTATAGTTTTCTTTTGTCATTATCTGGTCTTTGCCCTTATGTGACGTTGTGTTTGATTTCCAGATGTCAGAGTCTTCGCTACCCTATATTGGCTTTGCTGATGGCACTAACCGTAGTACTCAGAACCTTGCTTCTGTTGTGTGGGCAATTTACGCCCCTACAAATGAACTTGTCTCCTTACGAGGTGTGTGCCTCGGCCGTGCGACCAAAAACATTGCAGAGTATAGCATCGTCATTGAATTATTGGTTGATGTTATCTCACTCGGAATTCATCATTTGGTTGTGCGACTGGATTCACAACTTGTAGTACTAAAGTTAAGTAATGTCTACTCTATTCGAAGTCCTACTTTGTTACGGGTGTATTTGCGAATTCGCCTCTTGGAACATTATTGTGATCACATTGAATATCAACATATTCCTAGATGTCTAAATAAATTAACAGATGCATTGGCTAATTATGTATTGGACAGAAATTTGAACCATTTATAAATCAATCACATCAATATTCACACAATATAAGGTAAACCGGTAGAACCCGTCTTTATATATAACAATCAAAAGAGTTTTTTACAAAAAGTTTGTCCGAAGACCAAAATGTCAAAATTTGAAGCTCAAGGCTTCTACATAGTGACATCATGGATGATGTTCATGGTAACACACGACTGCCCGAGCAACCCTACGGAGCAGTCGACCCATAGATGCTAATACTCCTACAGTATGACGCTAGTCGCGTCGTGGAACCTCTTCCAGAGGCATGTCTGGAATGTCTGCAGTTAAGCCCTCCAGATTTTGTTCCACCACTTGATAATCCTTAGCATATTGTAGCGTTGCTGCTACCTCTCCTCGCCGCTGGATGGGAGAAGTGCCAGGAGGTCTGTAAGGTCCAACATCTGTGTTATAAACAAACAATTTTGTATTAGTCTTTGGACAAGCATATAAAACAAAAACATTTGAATATGATAAAATTCACAAAACATTTAAAAAGAAAAATGTGTGCACTTCTTACCAAGGTTCCCCCACTGAGCATCCTCTGGCAATACTAAATTCGGATCTCCTCAAAAATCCAACCCGGCATAAGCATAGTCGTCAACCATCAACATCTGTGGTTGAAGCCAGTCAAAGAAAGTATCATCATACTTGATGATCGGTCCTGCT
>SNQJ01S0022665.1:98809-127144 GCA_010110895.2 Picea sitchensis | reverse complement strand
CAACCAGTGCACCAAACTTGAGGGCATGCTGATTTAGGAATGGTCAATTATTGAATTTTATCATTCAAGGCATAAATATGTCCTTTAATTTTCCTAATATTATATTCATAAGGTTGTATTATTACCCACAAGCTACCGAGATATCCTGCCATCACCTCTGAAATTTTCATGTCCTATTCTAGGGCTTCCCGCAATGTAGTTTTCCACTACTAGGTTAATGGACTCTGAGTTAATGGTAATAGTCCCTAAATGAACCATTCCCATTGGTGGTATTTGTGAATGGCATTGGCCAATTTCCCTATCGCATGTTTGAATATTTCATTATACTTCCAGGAAGATTCCCCATCTCTCTATTTGATTTCTTGCAGTTCAGAAATAGCTTGTTGCTCAGATTAGGCTATTTTAAATTCAACTATAATTTTTTGTTTGAATTGCAGTAAAGGAAATGGTTTCCCCTAGGGACTCCCTGATTCAATGGATTTCATATACCATTTTGATGCCTGACCCCTTAACGTGGTCTAAAACTCAACTAGTTTATTAGCATCCGAAGTCCCGTGAGACTTCTAGATGGCCTCACAAAGGAACCAATGTTGTTCAACATCCTCATACCCTTTTCCCCAAAATTAGGGGTATTGGGTGAGGGATACAGTCTGTTTATATGCCATGGAAGGAATTGGGGACACTATCAATATAAATCGTAAAGGTTATGGTTTCCATAACACTAAACTGGTTAGACTAGAATGAGGAGAAATAACACAAGTTATGGGAGAATGTATTATAGAATTTACCAGATTGGAATATTGTACTGAGGGACTAGGTGATCCAAGGATGGTTCCTTCATCTTCAGGATGGGATTCTTTAACCTGAGGGGTTGCATTAGGAGGCCATATCATATCAATTCATGAAGTGTACTTCACATCTTCAGGCGTTGCAAGAGTTGGTTCTCCCGAACTTCCACAGAGGTTACAACTAAGTCTTTTTCCTCGGTGGTGTCTTTGATATTGATTATTTCTTCCAAATTTTCTCCATCTTGTATAATCTCTCTATAAATCTCATATTTCTCACTAAACTTCTCCTTCAATCGGTGGCTTTCCAACCTTCCTCATAACTACAAATATTTCAACTTCTCTAACTCTCTTTTATGACTCTTCCCAAGGTTGATATCCTTACATGATTGATCATGTATCTTCATCAATTTTTGCATATGTTCTCACCACCTCTTTTCAATCACCACATCCCATTTCTGAGCCCTCTTGTCTCTATCACTCTTCTCATGAAAATCTGCCATATATCAAGAATTTCCATATCCTAACTCATGGATCCTTGCATGAATCACCCACCCCTCATGCACAAAGGGTTTTACTCTTCCATTTCAACCAAAGGAACCGATATCATTCATTCCTCCACTAGAAATATCTTTATTCAAAACATAATTTCTCTTAGCAATCTCCCTTAGGATCCCTCGTAAAATACTTTGTAATATTCCAGATATAAAAAGTATATAGAACAGAAATACAATGCTAGAAATGGTAGATGAACAACACCACAATAATACCAAAATGATACCAGAACAACACCAAAAAGATCACTTTGATTACTGAGAGAAATGTTCACTTTCCTCTTCGAGGGGGAAACCTCTAGTAGAGAAAAGCTCTATTACAATAATATCTAAGATACAATTTCTCATACCCTCAACTCCTATTTATAATAAATATGTCTACCAAAAGAACCATCTAGAGGAATATCCTTCTAGAAGCGGAAGCTTCTATTAGGTATTCTTACATTCGACTTATTCTTCCTTATTGCTAGGCCTTATTAATATTGACCTTTATTACATCAGAATATATTATTCTACCTACGTGAGGGGTTAGGTCCCTAACATACTTCTTATGCCTTTGAGAATGACTGGTAATTTTCAGCAGAAAATTCAATGATGTATCCTTCTAGGATAGTTTGGACTCAAAAGTCCACATCTCGACAAATCTAGTGATCCAATATGTGAAGAGAAGTTAGTCACCGAATAGTCCAATTGAATATTTAATTGACGCGATCTTTAAATTCTGGTGCTTCTTGCAACTGGTCGAGCCACTTGTATACCTCTTTTGGGAATACGATCTAGAAGATCTCATACTGATCACTGGCCAGTTCAGAATAAAATATTTTTTCCTTGAAATCCCTCAAACTTTTATGTCGTAGCTAAGTTTATTGAAATATAAACTCATCACACCTTTCCCACCATTTTTCAATGTCGTCCTTAAATATGTGATGTTGCATCCTCTAACAACTCCCTCAGAAGTCATGTCTCAACAACAGAACCATGTGTTGGCACGAAATTGGAGACCAAGGTTCTCAGAGGTTACCAAAAAAGGTACTAATGTAGTCTAGTTGAACTGGCATATTCAACCTTCCACAAGGGAAGGAGGTCTCACCTAAAGCGCTACCGAGAGTTGTGTGATAAAATGAGTTAAAGAGGACACACCATCAATCCCATCACATTACAATAAAATTCCATACTTAAAGGTAAATATATTGTAACATTGAAAGTCATAGACCAGTAAAAGCATTAAACACTCCATGTTGTGAAACACTAAATTAAATAGATACATTACAGAAGTTGTTTAAACAACGACACAACTAGCAATTATGCAGAACATAAAATATTACAGAGGAAATAAACCATGCATTCATCCACATATTGACAAATTTTTGGGTATCCAAATAATCCAACATATATTATCTTATCACAACTGATCATACATGGAATAGATTCCTTGCTATCAAGACTTATAGAAATGAATGGGTAATGAGCTACCCAATCCCAACTCTAAACTCTTTGTAGTTGCAATTCCGCTTAGTAATGCTCAATAAAAAGAAAACCCTAAAACCCCACAACAACAAGACAATGACAACATAACCAATGGAAAACCCGGAACAAAAAATTAAGATAGAACCCCAACCCATTACATAACTCCATGCTTTATAAATTTTCTGTGTGGATTATTGTATTTTTTATTATTCTTTTATGCTTTCCTGATTCCGCATTCTTCTAGCATGTACTCAAACCTTCCATATATTTATGTTTTTTTCCCCATCTTTTGCATCACTCTTTTTCCTTGTTGGCACAGTGGAAGTTGGCTTTTAGACACTTGGATCCACTACGAGTGTGATATATTTTTATGAAAAACCTTTATACATCTACAAAACTTGGCAATCTTCAAAATGAAGGGCCCAACATGAACCAAAATTAAAATCACAATGTAACATAACCATAGTCAATATTAGTCAACCATAATAATATATGCATCCATGGTCAATCATGGTCAACCCAATTCACCCATGATTATGTAGATACAAACCTTGCAATGTAACCCAAACCTTCATGAATGCTATAATATAACATAAATATTGAGGAACATATCATTTCCTTATAAGTTGACCAAGGTGAATATTAAAATGCATCATGACCATTCAACAACATCTCACTAAAATATAACCCGTAAGGAATGTCACAAGGTGACATAACCCTTAATGATTGTCAAAATGTGATGTAACCATAGACAAATTCCAAATTTAATATAACACAACAAATATGAACATCATAATGCAACATAATCATTGAGGAACAAAACATTTCCTTATAATTTGACCAAGACGAATATCATAATGCATCATATCATTCTTGAACATCACATTGGAACATAAACCTTAAGAAATTTTGCAATTTGACATAACCCTTATGAATATCATAATGTGATGTAACCATACATGAACATAGAAATTTGACATAAAACGATGAAGATGAATGTCACAATGCAGAATAATCATTGGGGAACATCATAATCCAACATAACCAAACCATTCATGAATGTCACAATGTGGCATAACTATTAAGGAACATAACATTTCCTTAGAATATGACCAACATGAATCTCTTAATGCATCATGACCGTTCAAGAACATCTCATTGATACATAACCCTTAAGGAATGCCATAAGGTGACATGTCATTTAATGAATGTCGCAATTTGATGTAACCATAGATGAATGTAGAAATTCAATATAACACAATGAATATGAACATCACAATGTGAAATAACAATTGGGGAACATCACAATCCAACATAACCCTTGAAAAATGTAGCAATTTGACATAACGATTGATAAATTTTGCAGTGTGATGAAGGTTAGCCATAATCCCGTCACAAATGTCGCAATCCAATATAACCTTCAATGAAGATCGCAATCCAACAAAACACTAGCCGGAAAAAAAAATCTAACATAAACCTTGGTGTCACCTTCCAACATAACTCTTGATGAGAATCTTAGTGTGATGCAATCCAACATAACCCTTGATGAACGTATCAATGTAACACAATCCAACATAACCCTTGATGAATGTCACAATCAAACATAACCCTTGATGAACATCACAATCTAACATAACCCTTGACATAGCATTCCAACATAACCCTTGACAAACATTGCATTGTGACACAATCGAACATAACCTTTCATGAACATCACGATCTGAGGAACATAACCTAATGTCCCAATGTGATGAACATATCCCATTGTCACAATGTGATGAGCATAACCTGATGTCACAATGTGACGAACAAAACCCAATGTTTCAATCTAACACAACCCTTGAAAAATGTCACAATGTCATAAAAGTAAACCATAATCAACCATAGTCAACCATTTCCATAGTGAACCATAACCAACTATTGGGTAGGAAGTTTTGGGGATGGAATAGTGAGAAAAGATGAGGTACAAAGAAAAGGTACAATAAGAACGAAGGTAGGAAAAGAACAAGAAGACCAAGAAGATAAATAAGAGAAAGAATATAAAGAAGATCAAGAATATCAAGAAATAAGAGAGAGGAAAGAGGATAAGATGGGGGACAAGAAAGAACAACTAGCACAAAATCTGGAAAAACCAGCTGAGCATTAGTTATATCTAGCTCATAAATATTTGTCACCAGTTGAACATGAGGTGTCAAAAGGCCCTGATCATAATGTATAAATATGAAAAGGATGTCGCACGTTTGGGAGCCCGACGAGAGATAAATATATATAGAGAGACAGAGAGAGACCCGGAAAGAAAGAGAGTAGTATGTTAAGAGTTCAAAGTGCAGAACATTGTAAAGAAGCTACATATGTGAGGAGAATCATATGCTAAGTATCCATTGTAGTGCAGAGCACAACAAAGACACTTGAATATAATAAATAAGCCAACCTTTTTTGGATGTAGCCTAGAGTTTGGTGAGCCATGGGTGAGCCACAGTAAATCTGTGTAGAATTTTATTCTTAGATGTTAATCCATGGAACTTGTGTATAATTGTATGCTTAGATATATTAATTCATGGATTTAATGAGAATGTATGATTATCTTTAATGGTGTTAATGATATAGTAGTGCACATTAAACCTGATTGTATGTTTAATCATTAAATGGCATGAATATGGGTATATGTGCATACATAACTAAGTAACAAGTTCAGTGTAACATGGATCTAGGTCACGAGAGGATTATATAGGTATGACAAAGTGGGTTTCCAATATTTCCACCACCGTTGCAGAATCTCGGTTCCTGTAGTTTCCATAAAGATAAATCATGTGAGACTTCGCCTACATGTAAGTGATTTCAAAAGGGTCAGTGTCTGGAGGGTTTTGTTGGACTAAGTAACTTGAACCCAGGGTCTTGAACCTACCTATACGTGCTCCAACAAATGGTTATATTACCAGGACCTAGAATCTAGAAGTGAGGGAAAGTTTTGGAGATAAATGTGGAAGGAGATAACCAAATTCTTGGAACAAAAGGAACAATAATTTTATCGGATGGAGAATAAAAATCCTCGACTACAGAAAAAACAATGGATGCAAAGGTATGTGTACATAGAATTGCATGAGATATTTTTTGGAAAATTCCCAAACCTTTTAGTAGAATGGATGGAAATATTTTTGGAAAAGATTGGTAGGAACAGACCAGTTGTGCCAAAGAACTGGACTCCTAAACTATTGAGAAAAGTGGACTCAGTAGATAAAAGAACTTCCTGCGGAGTTGAATTTTGGCTAGATAGTATATTGGGATGCTACATAATAGAATCTTCCATAGAATATAGCTAGGCTCATAGTGTCATGGAAAGATACTTCTTTAAAGGCCCACGAGAAAGATTCATAAAGTCATTAACCACTTGGATAAAAAAAATTCTATGTGACAAGGAAGTGATGACGATGTAGTCGAATAGCTAAAGAAATTTTCACACATAGAGGGATTGGGTTTGTTGATCGAGAGATGATATGAGGATAGGAAAAATGGACAAACGAAGGGAAGAACGAGAATTTAGGAGGAAGAGGAAGGGATATCAGAAGGAGAAGAGGAATTTGGATTTCTACACAGTGGTAGAAGGTACAAGAAATTGAGGACTGTGGTTGAGAAGAGAGAGAACCACAACAAGTACCTGAACCATCACACATATATCCATGTCATAGAATTAAAACAAACAGAGAGAGAATAAGAACACATCTAGTTCAGTTCAATTATAGAAGAACCAGTAAGTCCTTCTTGAGATGAGTCCTGGTTTGAAACCATAACCTCATGTGCATCATCTGAATCTAAGACAACATTCAAAGACCTCTCCAGAGGACTTGTAATCAGTAGACGAAGTCAGAGAAACAATAACCAAAGAAATAGTATAAGTATACTTAATCAGAATCAATGAGTATCACCAGGAAGAGGTCCTACACATAGAAACATGGCAAGATTAGATAACACACTAAGACTACCAAAGTTCAAATGAATTGGATCAAAATAACTAGAAAAACATATGTTCATATGTGAAACCATTTGGACTACAAAGAATGTCCATGATGATGGTACAAAAATCATGCAGTTGGAAAAAACCTTTAGAGGAAACGTGCTAGTTTGGTATATGAAGCTCCAAAGTACCACACCACTAGGCCAAATGAGGACATCAACAGAGATCACACAAGAATTATTAAAAGAATTCAAAAAAACAAAAACTGAGTCACTGTACATTACCGAGCTCAAGGAGATTAAGAAAGTACAGACTAAGTTAGTATGGGAGTTCAACCATATATTCAAAGATGTGATGGGTAGATTAACATTCCAAATACTTGATCAACAACATAGAGAGTGGTTTATTGCGCGCTTGATACCTCACATCCATATTCCTTTAATACAAAAAAAGTTACATTGTAGTTTTAGGCATTGGAGATTGCTATGAAGTTGGAATCCTATCCAGTCAGAGACAATAGTAGAATGGTGCATATATAGAACCAACTAGTTGCATTAACAATTCAGTTGGTGGAAATCACGAAGGGGAAAGAAAAATGGTAACAAGTCTAGTATTCCAAGTGTAGGAATGAAGGTCACCATAAATATGAATGTCTATACTTTGCACAATACTTAGAAGTTGGTGCACCAAACCCACTACGAGGAGGAGGATACTGTGAGATATGAAAGAAATGGATACATAACCCCCATGAGTTCCAGTTATTACATAAATATTAGAGTACCACATGAATATTATTCTATAGATTTTTCAAATCAGTGGGACATGAAAATAAATATTGTTGTGCATTCAATATGATGATGGAGCACACATAAGATATGTACATAATTTATGAGGAGAATGTTTCAACAGAAGTGGGAGGAAAATATAGTAATCAAAGAGTATTTAATCGAGTAAATTGAGAAGGATTCAATAGGGGTTGAGGTAGATAAAACTTCGGGAGAGGAGGAAGAGACCCCATAATATTTTATAACTGTAACCAACCAGGACACCTAGTGTGGGATTTCCAAAACCCCTGCACAACATGCACTTACTTTATGGAATTAGAGCATGCGATATAGGACTACCCACAATTGATGGAAAAGTGGCATGCCAGAGGTAATCAAAACTAGAAACAAAACATTCAAAAGATATCGGCCAAGATAGATGATGAAGGACCTAAAATAACAATCATTACGCATGGAGGAACCAAAATAGGGAAAGATGCAACCAATGAAAGGAAATAGGCCAAGCAATGGGTAAATAAATCAGCAGTACCCATGCTGACATTCAATCCATGAGATGAAAAAGAGACCTATAAAAGGATGAGGGAGGAACTATTACAACAAGAGTGGGAAGTGTCAACATCTTTTGCACCTCATATGGTGGCTAGGCATACGACTCATGACTAGACCATGACCAGAGGATCGTTGAAGAAGGTAAGTAAATTAGGAAAAATTTTGGAGAGTTTCCTAGAGTTGGTCGAGGATGAAAATGAATTGCATACATGATCAATAATTGTGCACAAGAAAAGGCATCCTCAACTAAAAATAAAGTAGTGAACCATCTACTATGCAAGAAAAGAACCAATGGAGAGTTTAGGTTTAGTGCGCATATTGGAGAATACAACATAGATAATATGATATTAGACTTGGGATCCAATGTGAACGTGTTACCTAAAAAGACATGGGAAATGATGGGAAAACCCAAGTTAGTTTGGTCACCCATTCAATTAAGATTAGAAAAATAGTACAAAATAGTACATATTGGTTGATTAAAAGGAATGCTTGTGAATATAGATGGAGTGCGTAGTGTCATAGATTTTGAAGTTATCGATATTGTGGATGAAAACCAACCAGACCCAGTGTTAATGGGACTAGAATGGGAATTTGATAACCAAGCCATTATTAATATGAAAAGGAAAGAGATGATATTTGAAGTAGGAGAGATGAAAGTTACTGTGCCACTAGACCCAAAAGAAGGAAGGAGGTACATAGAACCAACAAAGGGAGATGAAATTGGCAACCTGTATAACATGACTGTGAGGATGGACGACTATGTTAACCCCACCACCAAAGGTGCGTTGATATGGAGAAGCATTAGTTCGTGTACATTAAACTCAAAAGAATGTCTATAAAATTGGCAACAGAGGATGCATGAAGTCTCAACAGGACGGTGCACATGCATGACCAAATCAACATGTTGGATTGGAATAGAATTATATGACCCACCTAAGTATGATGGATTGACATATATAACAACATTTGTATAGACATTCGAGGCACATGTACTATAACAACAGAGGCTACTAGCATTGGATATTGTATTGAAGGCCACCTTAGCTAGATGGTGGGTGACACACAAAGAAAACATGGAATATTGGAAACAATGTAGGAGACTAATACAAGTGAGATTCAATACTCATGTCGAATACATGACTCACAAGTATATCGGGGAAGGAAACCCAACATATCATGTTGAGTAGTGTAAAAAATCATGGTCAATACCAAGGAAAGAATGGACACACAGGTTCATACATACCTGTGATATCATACCAAAGAAATGGTACTTAGAACTAGAGATACACAGAGACACAAACGATTGGGATTACATAACTCAAATATTCCAGGTAACATCTAAATTTCATAATGAGTCACCCTAATAAGTACAATGCTACAGGGAATTAAACAAAAAATCTTCACCAAAGAAGAATCAACATAAATAATATATGTATGCAGCACACACAACTCCTATATGATGGTTCACAAGTTATTAGAATGCTACAATATCCACAATCTACGTGCAACCGGTCAAGACACAAAAAGTCAATATTGGGACCAAAGGAAACCTTAAGTTAGCATAGATAGGAGATTATTGGGATGATGAAACCGTAGAAAAGATAGTGGATCTACTACATGAATATTGAGACCTATTCCCAACTACATTCTCATAAATGAAAGGGATAGTGGGAGATCTAGGGGAGATGAGGATCCCACTAAATCTAGGTGCTAAACCAGTGAAATAAATACCCTACATACTAGATCCAAGATATAAAGAAAATGTAAAGAAGGAAATAGGCCACATCCTAAAAGTAGTAGTCATCAAGCCAATTGAGGAATTAGAATGGATAAGTTCCATGGTGATGCAGGAAAAGAAAACACAGGGAATAATAATCTGCGTCAACTTGAGGAAACTGAATGATGCATGCCTACATGATCCATTCCAAACACCATTTACAAATGAAGTACTTGAAAACTTAGGTGGACAATAAGCTTATCTGTTCACAAATGGTTCTCAGACTACCATTAGATAAGAACTATGCAGGAAGATAGATATAAAACTACCTTTGCGATAGAATGGGGAAGTTTTCAATATACAGTGTTTCCATTTGGGTTAAAGAATGCACCCTCAATATTTTCAAGAGTATTTGTTGTTGGTGGAGGGCGCATAATTGATCAGATGAGGGTCCTTCTTAGGTTACCAACAAAAGGTACCAAAGTAGTCTAGAGCATTGGAATTATCATCTTCCTTGAATGGAAGAAGTCTCACCCGACACACAACCAAGACAAGGAAAATAGGGAAGGTTAAGAAGAATACTTAGACAAATCCATACAATCGTAGGATCTCTATTAGTCTTTTTTAAGATAGATTAAATGCCAAACATTCTGAACATTCCTAACTCATATTAAATAAAATGCAGTTGCGTTGGATTCATAAAGAAACTATATCCTTTTAAGAAGATCTTACTTAAATACAATATGAAACAACATTCAAGATAATCTGAAGGTAAACAAACACAATATTTTCAAAAAAATTGTCTCTCTTTGTATTAACACCATATTGATCTTCTCAATTACATGATTCTACTTAGTTACAAACACATCTCGGTCATGCCAGAGCTTAAAAACAAAACTCTATTCTACTAACAAACAAAATTAACGTGAACCCTTTCTCTTTCAACATTATAACAGGACATGACTCTGTTACAGCCTTGGTCTAGTTCCAAAACCTAGACTCTAGAATTCTATCTAACATTTACCCAAAATGGATAATAACACAGACCTCGAACCCATTCTAAAAAACATTTGAACAATTATATGAACAATCAACCCTTTACAATCATATTCATTATGTATATATAAGCCAATTAGGACCTTCGAGTTTGATACTTCAAATGCTTTCTTGTTCTTATTTTGTTGTAAATTCTTTCTTCATGTTGGTGTTGTGATGTCCTTCCTTCCAACCATTTTCGGTTTCTTTCTTTTTTATTTTTTCCAGCTCTTCTATGACTTGTGCAACTTCTATTTGACTAAAATTGGGACTGTATCATTCCTTGCGCAACTTCTAACAACAAAAACCAAGGGCCCAACAGGCGTGGAACACAATTCTTGAATTGTCCTCGATTCAAGTCCTTGGTTCTTTCGCGGTCTTTGGATTTTCCTATTTCTTTCCTTTTCCTTCTGTCTCTACTTTTCTTCTAGTTTTTTCCTGAGTTCTTTCCTTTTTCGCCTCTTCAAACGAAGGACCCAACTCTAGGACCAATTCCAAGTCTCTATTCCTTACTCCTTGTAAATTGATGACTTTATCCTGCCACTTCCTAGCAAGGAGTTAATATTCAACCACAAACTTTTGAGTCATGACTATAATGCATCCCTTAGGATTGGATGCAACCAGAGAGTTCCACTTTGAGTCAGCTCTAGCATCTACCTGATGCATCTGCAGATATGTTGTTTGAACGACAGGTCAAAACTCCCATAGAACTTTCTTAGCTACTGACTGTGCTTCAAATAAACTGTAATGTCCCCGACCACCCAGGCTAGGCCATGCTACTCCAGATAATGCTCTAATACCATTATGTAACATCCCCCACCAAACCACCAGCACGATGGGCATTGCTACCTTAGATAGATCTCTTTGCGGAATAAATCACATATAAACTTAAAAAAATAAATAGAGATAACATGAAAACATACAAGAAGGGAAACACATAATATTATTACAAGATTCATAGACATGTTCTAGAATACATCATTTAACCATTAAGCACAAAAAAGATACTTATCTCTTAATTGAAGTACACCAACTGTGTGTAAACCTTCCACAAACCTCCCAGCCTTAGATCACGCTTCTTATCACTCTTACCAGTGGGTCACCCATGATCTAGGACTAAACTCCACTGGGAAAGGTATTCCTAGGCTAGGAAGGGACAAAATGATGTTGCACAGAACAACAAGAAGGATTTCCTCCAAGGAAACACTTACGCCCACAACTCATAGACTCTCATTCCCCACATGTCTGTCCCGCCCTAGGAGTGTACACCTTCATTGTCACATCGTCCATTGGATGTTACACCTCCCTTTCCATGGATTCAGAAACATGTCGAATTAGGAATTCTCAGAGCTCTGTATCTACTACTGGACTCCCTTCAAGAGAACTCACTTCCTCAACACACTCTCTCACCTAGAGAGAGTTGCTCACATGCCTGACAACCTACTTCTTCTATCCATAGGCCCGACAACCTGCTTCTTCACTCCCACACCTCAACACATAGGCATGGTGATGGAAACAATAGAAACTGGACGTGGGGAATGTTACTGACAAGACAATACGCAGGAAACCCCTAGGGTACAGGTGTAGTGAGGGTATCACTTCATCTTGTTGAAAAGGTTCGGGGTGTTTACAGAATTCCATTATGGAATTCCATTAGGCTCTTAATATTATCCATTTTTACTCAATCTCTTAGCCTCCTCCCTTTCCCAAATTAGTGGAGTTAATTCCCCCATACTCTTTCTTCGTGGTCGGTCTACACGCAATGATGTTTTTATATTAATAATATGGATATTTACATGTACAAAACCTGATCCTGGCCTTTAACATCTATGCTCTCAGCCTAATCAACACATAAGCCTACCAACTTATAAATACTTGGCTTTCCAGCCTACAAAACATGTAACATTCATAATTACAACCGGGGCTCAGCCTGGGGATATTACAATACCCTCCCCTTTTTTTTTCACTATCCTCAGTGCAACTTAATTACACAACATGAGAAAGATTTCCAAAATATTTAAAAAGATGCGGGTATTCTTCCCGCGTAGCATATTCATGCTCCCATGTTGCATCCTCATGACCGTACCAGGTCCACTGGACCTTTACAAGCCCTATGGCTCAATTTCAGAGATGCTTGCTTTTCTGGTCCAGTATGCACACTGGATGGACTTGTAAGGTTCCTTCTTTCTCCACCTGAATTGCATTCCAATCAATCACATGATTAGCACCAGGTATATATTTCTTGAGAAATGAGACATGAAATACATTATGAATAGTCATGCATGTAGGAAATGCAATCATATAAGCTACTGGTCCAATCCTTTCTAGAATTTCAAATGATCCACAATATTTGGATGCCAACTTGGAACAGTTTCCCAGCTTCAGGGAACTTTTGTTGTCTTTCACCTTCAAGAAAACATGATCACCCACTTTAAAATCCATGTGGGTTCTGCCTTTGTCATAATAGATTTTCTTCTTGTCTTGGGAATCCTTCAAATTATAATTAATCTTTAACAATTTCTCTTCCATTTCCCTTAGCAACTCTGACCCAATTATTTCTCTATCAGCTGGGTTGTCCCAACTTATTGGTGTGTTGCACTTTCTACCATAAAGTGCCTCAAATGGGCTCATCTTCAGTGATGCTTGGTACCCATTGTTGTAAGAAAACTCTACCAAGTGTAGGTAGTATTCCCATCAGGATGGTTTTTCCATCACATACTTTCTTAACCTATGTTCTATCACTTGATTTACTCTTTCTGTTTCCCCATTATAATCAGGATGATAAGCTATGTTGAAGTTCACGCTCATTCCAAGCCCCTTTAATAATCCTCTACAAAACTTTGAGGTAAATTTTCGGTCTCTATCATACATAATTGTCTCGGGACTATCGTGCAATCGTGATACTTCCCTCATATAAATATAAAAAACATTAGATGTCGTGTGAGTAGTCTTCAAGGGAATAAAATGGGAAGCTTTTGTAAGCTTATCCACCATGATGGAATCATGTTGCTTATTTGTTCTGGGTAATCCTATGATGAAATCCATTGTCACCACTTCCCACTTCCACTCAGGGATAGGTAATGGTTGTATAAACCCAGTTGGGTGTTTATGCTCAACTTTGACCCTTTGACACTCCATACATCTGGCGATGTACTCTGCAATTTATTTCTTCATTCCTGGCCAATAGTAATGGATCTTGATTGCTGCCACTGTTTTCTGATATCCAGGGTACCCAACATAAGGCACATTATCCATCTCCTTCAAGATCATACTCCTCAACTCGTGAGAACTAGGTACATAAATTATGTTCCTATACAAGAGTATTCCATCAACTTCCAATCTATAATATTATATTTTATGTAGCACCTTACCTTTTTGTAACTTTGTTACCATTTCCATGTACTGCAAATATGCTTTTGCAACTTCCAATTTTTTTTCTTTAAGATTGGTTTGATACATGCTGATGGTTGTAGCATGTAGTTCATGCACTCTCCCACTGAGTGAATCAGCCACTTTGTTCTCCTTTCCTTTGATGTTCTTGATATCAAAGCCATACTCACATAGGAGTTCCAACCATCTCCTCTTCCTAGAATTTAAAGTAGGCTGATCAAACAAATATTTCAGACCATTATGGTCTGTTCTCATCTCAAACCTCTTTCCCATGAGGCAGTGTCTCAATTTATTTAAAGCATGTACTATGGATACCAAATCCAAATCTTGATTGGAATAGAGCCTTTCATGCTCTTTCAATTTCCTGGATTCATAACATATCACAAACCCATTATGGCTGAGGACTCCACCCAATCCTTCTTTGCATGCATATGTGAAAACCATGAATTCTTCATCCAAATCTACAATCTTCAAAATTGGAGCACTATTTAACAACTACTTCAATTGCTGGAAGATCTTTTCACATTCTTATGTCCATTGAAAATTTACCCCTTTTCTTTGCAAGGAAGTGATTGGGTGAGCAATCCTCGAAAATACTACAATGAATCTCCTGTAGTATCCAATTAGACCCATGAAGGATCTAAATTCTGTCACATTCTTAGGTGTTGTCCACTCTTTAATGGCTTCAATATTTTTGGTGTTTATTGCTATTCCCTCTTCGTATATTATATTCCCCAAATAGTGGATCCGGTTTTGGAAAAATGGGCACTGGCTCAACTTACAAAAAAATTGGCGCTCTCTTAGCATCTGTAACACCATCCTCAAGTGTTTCTCATGCTCTTCCTCTATCTTAGAATATAAAAGGATGTCATGCAAAAATACAATGACAAACTTGTCTAAATATTCTCGAAAAACACCATTCATTAAGCACATGAAAATAGCTAGTGCATTTGATAACCCAAATGGCACCATTGTGAACTCATAATGACCATACCTTGTCCTAAAGGCGGTCTTGATGATGTCTTCATCTTTAATTCTTACCTAATGGTATCTCAACCTGAGATATATCTTTGAGAATATCCTTTCATCCTTCAATTGATCGAAGAGATAATCAATTCTTGGTAGAGGATACTTGTTCTTTATAGTTAATTTATTTAATTGCCTCAATTCAATGCACAATATCAGGGTCCCATCTCTCTATTCATAAATAACACTAGGTCACCCCAAGGTGACACACTTGGGTGTATGTACTCCTTCTTTAAAATTTCTTCAAGCCGCATTTGCAGTTCTTTCAGTTCTGGTGTGCTCATCTGGTAGGGAGTCTTTGATACCAGAGCTTCCCCAGGAATCAAATTTATAAAGAAATTAACATCTCTCTTTGGGGGTAGCCCTTGTATCTCCTTGAACACATCATCAAAATATTTCAGGACTGCATGATCCTCCAATTTTTTCACCTTATCCTTAGGTGTTTCATCCATATGGGCTACAAATATTTGGCATCCCTTCCTATAACACTTCTTCATCTGCATTGCTAATATTTATTGGATAGTAATTGCCATGGGAATTCCTTGGATTACTCTCCAATTTCCTTCCTCATCTAAGAAAGTGAATGCCTTGTTACGACAATCAAATATGACATGGTGTTGGTCCAACCAATCCATACCAATTAGGAAATCATATGATCCCAAAGGAAAGATGTTCAAATTTTCCTTGGTACTCATTCCATTCATGCCCAATGGACATGATTTAACCAACTCAACAACCTTTCTCTTGGCTCATGTAGCAAGCTACACCAACCAAGATTTCCCATGTTTGCTTCTTGGTAATTGAAATATTTCCACTACCTTAAGATCTATATAGCTATTACTATCCCCCAAATAAATTAAAATAGTAAAGGCATGGTCATTGATCATACCTTCGAATTCAATCATGTGTGATTGAAACTCAACTTGCTTGGTGTCCAGGGATGCATAGATGCTTGGTACTCTTCTTCCCATGTCCTCCATTGTTTCTTCTTGCTGAACATTGTGAACAAATCTCACCTTTTCCTTTTTCTGAGGGATATCTCTATACTTATGATCTCCATTACAACCCCAACATTGCATAGGTGTCTTCCTTGGCCTTTGCCCACCTACTTCAACCATCCTAAGCTCTCTCAAAACTGGTTGTCCTTGAGAACTATTTCCGAAAAATGGTGGTTGGTTCCCCTTATACCTTTGCTTCCTCTTAAAATTTCTCTTGCCTTCACAAGCTCTTTAGAAAGTAGGCTTTCCATTATGTTGATCATATAAACACTTTTACCTCCTTATGGTTTCTTCCATAGTTTTAGGATCATCATACTGGGATTTTTCACTGATAAAATATGGAAGCCCATTCAGATATCTCTGAATCTTGACTACCCCATCCTTGATGAAAGGGACATACTTCAACAACTCTATAAATATCCTTTCATATTCATCAATAGTCATGCTTCCCAATTTAAGTCCAAAGAACTCTTTCATCTTTTTGTCATAGTATCTCTTGGTTAAGTACTTCTTTTCAAAATGTTTCTTGAATTCCTTCCATGTAACATTCTTGTCTCTGATGTGTTTCACTTGCACAAGATGATCCCAGCACATGGATGCCTTTACTTTTATCTAATAGATTGTGATTCTTCCTTATGAATGAGAAGAATAATTATGCAATTGGAAATATTTCCTCATGCCAAGTAGCCATGTCTAAGCCTATTCATCTTTCTTGTGCTCTCCATCAAAAGTAGGAGGTTTGATATTATTCATTTCACCCTTCAGTTCATCCACTTCAGATATCGTATGATTTATGGTAGGAGATAGACTTGAACTATTGTGTGGCTTCCTTTTGGAATGCCTTTGGGAGTGTTGTTGATGTTTGTTACCACTTCTCTCTCTCCTTTCCACATCAGGGGACATGTGGCTCCCTGATTTGTTTGATCCACTTTCCTTATCCAACTTATTTTCAATTATTTCCAGGCTCCGCATTAACTTCATATTTAAGTCTTCCTATTGTCACTTGGATAACTTAATACTTTCGTTATCTGCATGGTGAATTTGGACATATTTTTGCAATTTTTTAATGATTTTCATCATGCTCATGTCTTTATCTATTTCTTCTCCATGCCCATTTGAGTTCGTTCCTTGAAATCCCAAATGGACATCCATTCCTCTAACTTCATCCTCTTGACTTTATGTGTCATGTGCCTCCTCCATTTCTCTGCACTATGTAACAATTTGGTTCGGTTATGACAATTGCTAACCCTCCAAAATGTGCAGTCAACCGAATTTTGTTAGGCTATTATACTTAATAATTTTCTAGAGTAACTTAAACAATATGATTCAACAAAAGAACATAAGACTCCATTTTTTGTGAGTCTTTGGTTGATAAACAATCCCCACAACTCTTTCTCTGAGCTTTGTCTTGTTCTACAATTCACATTCGGATGCTAGCCCCTTTTTCTTCAGCCCTTAATTCGCATGTGACCACAGTTGTGACCAAGTGATAATAGTTGGGCACTTATCCGAAACCTTGAAACTTTGAGGCTCCAGAGCTTTAGAGGTTTCCCTTTTCGCACATCAAAAACATCATAAAACATTGAACTGACGAACAGTTCGCACCCTTTTGATTGCCAACGACCATGATCGAATTCGGGACTCCGGCTTCAGGAGTTCCAAACTGTCCATACTCTCAATATTCTGGAGTGCCAAGTCTCTAGATTACCACATATGCCTCCACATACCCTCTACTGGTCGACGATTGAGATTAAATTCGGCCTCTGGGAGTTCTTGACTCAAGACATTGCAACATAATTTCCTTTGGAGTACCAAATCTATGGACCGTGGGATCTAATGCCACACTTACTCTGTAACTAACGATCGAGTTATACTCTGGCCTTCAGGAGTTCTCGACTCTAATAAAAACATAACACAATTCCTCCGAAGTGCCCAGTATCAGGATTGCAACATCTGCTTCTGTGTCTCCTCCATGATCAACGGTTGAGGTAGATTTCAGACTTTGGTAATTCAGGAGTCTACACACTTGAACAAAACTCCTCCAGAGTGCCAAGTATCCAGACTATAGGATATGGTGCTACGCATCCACTATGACCAATTTATTGTGGGCCCGATCTAGTTAAATACTTTGCCAAGGTTTTAACTAATTTATGTAACCATCAGGGGCCCCACCATCCATGGTTGAAAGGAGTTCCACGTGGTGAAATACTAGAATCGAACATGTGGCCCAATCATACAGGTGACATGTTTCACGTTCAAACTAGCATTTAAATATTCCAAAGGTTCTTAAATCACTAAAACGTGGCACACATCTCATGTGTCCACATCATCCCAGGTGATTTCAGCAAGTCATGTCACTTTAGGGACTTCAGGACTTTGGGCTTCGGGGCTTCGAGAGATTCCACACTAGCACACTCCAATTCTCCCAAATGTCGAACTCCCGAACAACTTGATCTTCTGACACACGTCTCCTTTTATGAACAGTCCAGATGAACTCCAGACTTTAGGAATTAGGGAGTTTTCACTCTATCACACTTTGTTTCTCCCGAATGTCGAATTCTCGAACAAGCCAATCTACCAACATGTGTCCCTTTTGAAGAACGGTCCAGATTAACTTCATATTTCGGGACTTCGGGATTTTTCACTCTATCACACTTTTTTTTTCTCAATTTTCTAATTCCCGAATAAGCCAATATGCTGACATGTGTCCCTTTTGATGAATGATCCAGATTAAATATGGACTTCGGGAGTTTTCACTCTATCACACTTTGTTTCTCCCGAATGTCGAATTCTTGAACAAGCCAATCTGTTGACACATGTCCCTTTTATTGAATGGTCTGGATTAACTCTATACTTTGGGACTTCATGATTTTTCACTCTATCACACTTTGTTTCTCCTGAATGTCGAATTCCCTAACAAGCCAATCTGTCGACACATGCCCCTTTTGAAGAATGGTTTGGATTAACTGTGGACTTTGGGACTTTGGGATATTTCACTCTAGCACACTCCATTTCTCCTGAAGTCCTAGACTTCTGAATTGTTGTGAGATCGACGACTCATAATCACTTGCATGCAGATCTGATGGATGAGATTTTTTATTCACCATTGTGCCTTACCTCTTTCTCTTGAATCGATCTAACAACTCTGATCTATATTTGGTTGATCCAATGGTAAAGCACGTTTCTCTATATCTATGACGTAGATCCACTCTAGGACTTAAGAGCTTCGGGCTTCAGCCACTTTTTCTCTATAACACATAGACCTCGTTGAAGTCATTAAGTCCGAAGGACTTGGAGGTTAAATATCATGTACATTTTCCCATATCTAATGGTTGTGAAGGATCTTCCTTCTTTTGAACATATCCTATTGTCCAAACTATAAAATTTGTGGCCCAATACCACGGTTCTAGTGGTATCCTTCCTTTGTATGTTTTCTTGAACCACTATACTTCCTGAGCTTCTGAACACAGTACAAGTACAGTACTGTGTTCAGGAACACTATCAACTTCAATTTTGTCTCTCTCGACAACAATTCACTCTGAAACCTTTGTTTCATTAACCATTTACGCAACCCATCCAGGATCAGTGTTGACACCATAGCTCTGAACTTGAATTTTGTCTGTTTCGACAACAATTCTTTTCTAAAACTTTTGCTTCAACTTCCACTAAAATGGCCCATCCAGACTCAATGTTGAAACCCTTGCTCAGATACCATTCTGTAACATCCCCTACCACCCAGGCCAAGCCATGCTACTCTATATAACACTTTGATACCATTATGTAACGTCCCCAACCAAACCACCAGCCGGTCGGGCATCGCTACCTCATACAGATCTCTTTGTGGAATAAATCACATATAACTTAACAAAATAAATAGAGATAACATGAAAAGATACAAGCAAAGAAACACATGATATTATTACAAGAATCGCAGACATGCACTAGAATACATCATTTAACCATTAAGCACATAAAATATACTTATCTCTTAATTGAAGTAAATCAACTCTCTGCAGACATTCCACAAACCTCCTAGCCTTACACCATGGTGCTCATCACTCTCAACAATGGGTCACCCTCAAGCTAGGACTAAAATCCACCGGGAAAGGGATTCCTAGGCTAGGCAGGGACAATAGGAAGTTGCACAGAACAACATGAAGTATTTCCTCCAAGGAGACACTTATGCCCACAGCTCACAGACTCTCATTCCCCACATGCCTGTCCCACCCTAGGAGTGTACACCTTCATTGTGACACAGTCCATCGGATTCTACACGTCCCTTTCCAGGGCTTTAGCAACATGTCAGATCAGAAATTCTCAGAGGTTTGTAGCTTCTACTGGACTCCATCTAGGATAAATTAGTTTCTCAACACACTCACTCACCTGGAGAGAGTTGCTCACAAGCCTGAAAACCTGCTTTTGTTATCCACGGGCCTCACAACCCACTTCTTCACTCCCTTACATCAACACATGATCATGGTAATGGCAACAATAGAAACTGGATGCGGGGAATGGTATTGACAAGCAAATATGCAGGAAACCCCTAGGGTACAGGTGCAACGAGGGTATCAATTTGAATTGTTGCAGAGGTTCAGGGTGTTTCCAAAATTCCAAAATGGCATTCCAAGGTTACTATGTGCTTCTTGGGAGAACTAGTCAATCAGGGTAACGGATGGCTAGCATCCTCGGGATCATGAGAATCCCCAAAATGGTGAGAATGCCCCCCCCCTAAATAGTCATGTGTTTTGGATGACACTTGGCTCTCTAGGAGCACATTCCCCCCCACTTGGAACTCGTTCCTCTCCCTAAAGGAACTTAGTATAAATTAATATCCTCTTTACATCTTTTAGAATAATAATATATTACTCTATTAGGATCTTAAGCTTAGCCCTTTTTCCTCAATCTCTTAGCCTCCTTCCTTTCCCAACCTAGTGGAGCTTAGTCCCTCATACTCTTTCTTCATGGTTAGTCTACACATAGCGATGTTGTTATATTAATAATATGAATATTTACATGTACAAAATAGGCTCGTGGCCTTTAACATCTAGGCTCCCATGCTAATCAACTCATAATCCTACTAGCTTATAAATACTTGGCTCACCAGCCTACAAAACATGTTACATTCATAATTACAACTGGGGCTCGACCTTGGGATATTACATAAATAATTTACCTTGTTGTATGCATGCTGGACCTATTCGAATTTATCTTCCTACTCTAGCGAATCCATGGTGATGGAAAATTCCTCGTTGAGCGAATGGATCTTCGTGCACAAGTCCTCAAGAGTTTGGTTGCGTTGTGAAATAATACCCATCCAGTCGCTAACTTATGGAAATATCCTTGTGCATTCTACAGTTCATTTGTGCAAGGATTCTCTTGCTTTATTTCCTTCAAGAACAATTATGTTGAATATTCTGGGGTTGTTGTTCTGCTTCCGGTTGACTCTCCCACAATTGTGCTTCAAGTTTCTCTATGAGAATGGCCATCCTTGACTGTGATACCTAGAGTAGCTCGATCTATTGCACAGGATCTCCTTCTTCACTGGATTCAGGAAGTTTTGGTGTTGTCCTTCGAATCACTGGCCATGATTTTGCAAGATTTTCCTAGACCCTTTCCAGTTTTTTCTCTACCTTGATCTTTACAGACTCCTCCTATGTCTGATAGGCTTGCGCGAGGAGTGCTTCCTCCTTACAAAACTATGCTTCTTGTTCATCCTATTGGAGCCTCCTCTCTAGTTGATCAGTTTAATATTTGATCATCCCTATTAACTATTCTGATGACATTGAGTGAGGTCACCAAAAGAAGTAGTGGCCTCCCTGGGTACTCGAACTTGTAGTGGGAGTGCACTGGCCATTGAGTTTTCTAACAGTGTTAGGGACCTAAACACTCATGTAGGTAGAATAATATATTTCCATGTACTAAAGGTCAATATTAATAAGGCCTAGCAATAAGGAAGAATAAGTCAAATGCAACAATACCTAATAGAAGCTTCCACTTCTAGAAGGATCTTCCTCTATATTTTTCTTTTGATAGAAATATTTAGTATAAATAGGAGTAGAGGGTATGATCATTTTTTTCTTAGATATTATTGTAATAGAGCTTTGGTCTACTAGAGGTTTCCCCCTCGAAGAGCCAAGTGAACATTGCTCTCAGTAATCAAAGTTCTCTTTCTGGTGTTATTATAGTATTATTGTGGTATTATTGTGGTGTTGTTCTGGTTATATCGTTGTTTATGTACCATTTCTAGAAAATTATTTTTGTTCTGCATACTATTTTATATATGGAATATTACAAGTGGTATCAGAGAAACTTCCTCGGCAAAAAATTATGGGTTAATTTTTTTTCAGAGTAGAGATGTATTCTAATGTATTTAAGCTACATATATTTGTCGTTATGTGCATTAAACTGTAGCTGGGGATTCATACACACAATAAATACGAGTGTTACTTAAGAACACATATTTTGGCCACCCTTGTAACCCCTATTGGTTCCCCTTCGAGTGGTAGTGCATCAGACACCACCTGTATATGGATCGACCTAGATCTCTTGAGGCCCTCCATAGATAAACCGATCAATCACATAATTGCTACAGTGCCACTGAGAACAACACTCGGGAAGATACTCTCTAGTACCTGGGTATTCAGGTAGTACGGCTAAGGGCACAATCTAGCCTCCTTAGTTGGTGCCCTAAGATATTGGGTCGAGTATATAGTTGGACCCCACACATATATCAGAGAGTTATAGCATAGGGGAAACCTTTGTCTATAGAACCCTTGAATACCCTAACCCTTGGAATGAAAAAAAAACAAAAAACAGAACAGACAAGATCTATAGCCGCACAACTGTGTCTCTTACATTCGGGTTGTGAAATTACTACACATTTCTTCCTGTTAAGCATTTGGGAATTTCATCACTATAGTGTTCTTTAGATTGAAGTATAACTTCACAAGAGTAAAAAAAAAATGTATGGATCATGTTGCACCATTATTTGAGACCTATCCCGTTGGATTTCTCTCTTCGCCCTTATCACAGTCATACCTATCAATTTTCCACATTTTTTTTTCTAGTGGAACCAACACCCTTATTTGGGATTTACCCCATTAGATTCAACTCATCTCCCTGATTGTTGTGATACACTTCACCCATAACCCATTTTCTATGTGGTCCCACTTGTCCCTTTTCGTGTTCCCTCTTCATCATGGTCCACACCCGTAGCCAAGACTTGGAAGCTCTCTTCAATGCCTTGCACTCTAATTTCACAGAAACCCAACAAGAAGTGAGACAACTCAATGCCAATATTTCCACCGTCAATAAAAACATGCATAACACCATCAACGCCAAAATAGAGGACCTCAAACAAGACCTTGCTACCCATCTTGAATCCCTCACTACGATGATCTACACCAAGCTCCATATCCCTATAGATATTCCCTCATCTGACCCACCTTGGCACACCAAAGGTTTGTAATGTCCCTGACCATCAACCTTTGCCAGTAAATGCTACCTAACGATTATATCTTTTAATTCTCTAATATGATAGCAACTTGTAAGGTCCCCAGCCACCAACCAGCTAGGAAACGCCACTGAGACAAACTTATTTTGTGGAAAGTTTCACATATAAAACTTAATAGGAAATAAAATAAATGATATGGAAACATACATGCAGTGAGACATGATTTTATTACAAGAATAAAAAACATGCACTTAAATACATCATTAAAAAATTAAGCATAGAAAATATACTTATGTCTTTATTGAAGTACATGAACTGCATGCAGGCCTTCCATGAACCTCCTAGCCTTAGACCAAACTTCTCATCACTCTCAGTAGTGGGTCACTCCCAAGTTGGGACTAAACTTCATCGGGCAAGGGATTCCTAGGCTAGGCAGGGAAAACAGGAAGTTGCACAATACAATAGGAAGAATTTCCTCCAAGGAGTCACTTACACCCACAACTCACAGACTCTCATTCCCCACATGTCTGTCCCACCCCAGGAGTATACACCTTCATTGTCCAACAATCTATTGACTTCTTCACCTCCTTTTCTAGGGCTTTAGAAACATGCTAGATCAAGAATTCTCAGAGAACTGTAGCCGCTACTAGACTCCCTCTAGGATAACTCACTTCCTCAGCACACTCTCTCATCTGGAGATATTTTCTCACAGGCTTAACAACTTGCTTCTTCTATCCACGGGCCTGAAAACATGCTTCTTCAATTTCTCTCCTCAACACACGAGCATGGTGATGGAAACAATATAAACTAGGTGTGGGGAACGGTACAAACATGACAAAACACAAGGGTGCCAATTTGGTTATGTTGCAGAGGTTCGGTGTGGTTCAAGAATTCAATAATGCGTACCAGGGTACTCATGCTTGTTGGGTGCTTTGATGCCAAAATTCACAAGAGAGAACCCCCAAAATAGTATGACTTCTCACTTATATTTCATGTTCCTAATATGACACATGGCGCTCATGAAGTGTGTCCCTCTCCATTTGGAAGTCATACCCTCTTTCCAAAGGAACTTAGGATATATTCATATCCCACTCACAACATTTAGAATAATAATATATTATTCTATTGGATTTAATCTCTTAAAATAGTCCCCTAATTCCATCCTCTCATCCCCCTTCCCTTACCCATCCTAGTGGATCTTAGTCCCCCATAACTCTTTCTACATGGTCATTCTACACACAATGATGTAATTTTATTAATAATATACATAATTAGATATACAAAATCAGGCCCACTGGCCTTAGCCTCTAGGATCTCTGGCCTAATACATGCATAATCCCATATTCTTATAATACTTGGCTCACCAGCCTATAAACATCATTACATTCATAATTGCAACCGGGGCTCGGCCTTGGGGTATTACAATCCCCTCCCCTTATTTTTTCACAGTCCTTGATGCAACTAATTTATACAACATCCACAAGATGTTCAAAATCTCAAAAATGATGTGGGTATTCTTCCCGCATAGCATCCTCATGCTCCCACATTGTGTCCTCAGGATCATACCAGTTCCACTAGACGTTTACCAACCTTATGGCTCGATTCTGGAGCTACTTGTTATTCTAGTCCAGTATGGACATCGGGTGCACCTGTATAGAGCCTTCTTTCTCCACCTGAATCACATTACAATCAATCACATGATTAGCATCATGTATATACTTCTTGAGAAATGAGACATGAGATACATTATGAATAGTCATGCATGTAGGTAATGTAAACATATAAGCTACTGGTCCAATCCTTTCTAGGATTTCAAACGGCCCACAATATATGGATGCCAACTTGGAACAATTTCCCAGCTTTAGGGAACTTATGTTGGCTTTCACCTTCAAGAAAACATGATCACCCACTTTAAACTCCATGTGGGTTCTTTCCTTGTCAGAATAGTTTTTCTTCCTATCTTGGGAAGCCTTCAAATTTTGCTTAATATGCAACATTTTTTCTTCCATTTCCTTGAGCAACTCTGGCCCAACTACTACTCTATCAGTTGGGTTGTCCTAGCTTACTGGGGTGTTTCACTTTCTTCCATAAAGTGCTTCAACTAGGATCATATTCAGTGATTCTTGATACCCATTGTTGTAAGAAAACTCTATTACGTGTAGGTAGTCTTCCCATCTGGATGGTTTGTCCATCACATACATTCTTAACATATCTTCTATCACATGATTAACTCTTTCTAATTTTCCATCAGACTCAGGATGATAGGTTGTGCTAAAGTTCATATTTGTTCCTAACCCATGGAATAATCCTTTCCAAAACTTTGAGGTAAAATTTGGGTCTCTGTCTGACACAATTGTCTTGGGTATGCCATACAATCATGCTACTTCCATCATATAAATATCAACAACATTAGTTTCCTTGTGAGTAGTCTTCAATGGAATAAAATTGGCAACTTTAGTAAGATTATCCACCACTAGAATGATGGAATCATGTTGCTTGTCTTTTTTGGGTAATCCTATGATGAAATCCATTGTCACCACTTCCCACTTCCACTATAGAATGGGTAATGGTTGTAGAAACCCAGTAGGGTGTCTATGCTCAGCCCTGACCCTTTGGCAGTCCAAGCATTTGGATATGTACTTTGTAATTTCTTTCTTCATGCCTAGCCAATAATATTGGCTCTTGACTGCTGAAACTATTTTCTAACATCCTGGGTGTCCAGCATAAGGAACATTATGCATTTATTTTAAAATTTCACTCCTCAATTCAGGAGAGTTGGGTACATAAACTCTGTTTCTGAACAAGAGAATTACATCAATTCCCAAGTCATAATATTCCTCTCTCTAATTCATTTTACCTTGCTGTATTTTAGTTACCAATTCCATGTATTGCAAATCAACTTCTGCAGCCTCATAAATTGTTCCTTTAAGATCCGTCTAATACATGCTAATGGTTGTAGCTTGTAGTTCATGCAATATCCTACTGAGTTCATCAACCACTTTGTTCTCCTTTCCTTTGATGTGCTTGCTATCAAAGTATTATTCACAGAGGATTTCCAACCATATACTTTTCCTATCATTCAAAGTAGGTTGGTCAAACAAATATCTCAGACCATTATGGCCTATTCTCAGCTCAAACCTTCTTCCCATGAGGTAGTGTCACCATTTATTTAAAGCATGCACTATGGCTGCCAACTCCAAATCATGAGTGGCATAGAGCCTTTCATGCTCTTTCAATTTCCTGGATTCAAAACATATCACAAACCCATTATGGCTGAGGACTTGATCCAGGGGATCAAATTTTGCTCAAAATTCAAAGTGTTTAGAATCACTTCAAATCGAACGGGTGCATAGGCCTCATTGTCACAAACCCAATGCAACTCATTTGGGTTCAAACGGATGTCGGATGAGTGAGATATCACGTTCTGTTCAAATCGTGAAACAGGCAAAAAAAATGTGTTGACTGTACAGTCTGTACGGATGCTGACGTGGCAGGTCCATATGACACATGGAAGAAGCTGAGTTGGCAGGTCTATACAACACATGGTAGGTGTTGGTTGGCAGTCGTGTGGATGAATTAGCGTCTGACACATGGCATGTTTGTGGCGAATAGATTGGTGACACATGGCCCAAGAAAGGGCTGCCACGTGTCACCGGGGCATTGGATAAAACTTGTGAAGTTGGCAGGACTCGACCCCGCAACCTCTGGGTAGGGGAAGAGCTTTGGGAAGGGCCACCCAAATAGTGCGCCCACCATTGGTTCTTAAAATATGAATGGTTTAAAAATTATTTGAATTGAATTAAGTGTTGAGTTGGGTGCAGTCCGGGTCGGGGCTAAGCCCCGGCCCCCGGTCACATAAACCACCATATAACCACCTACCCACATGCATTTTTTAAATGATTTTGGAGCCAACATGCTTGAAAATTGGTGCATTACCATAGATTTTAAACTTGGCCCCTTTTGTATGCGCGTGCGGTCGTATGGTAAGCCACATGCCCAAAGGCTTGGCGGTTAGGGGCTAGGCGCGCCTTAACTGTCCTATAGTTCGCACAGTTTTGCGGTTGCACCCGGTGCTAGGTTTTAGCATGGAAATGAGTGTGGGTGCTATGTTGGACACACAGAGGTGCAAATTTTCGATCCAGAGACAACAAGTTTGAAAGGGAACTTCCAGGAAGCCTATCTTCTTCAATTTTTGGCCAAATCAGGTGCCGAAAAAGCCCAGCTAGGGGTTTTTGGACGTTCTGAAGCCATTGGATCCATCTATTTGGAATTTTGATTATTGTAAAGCACATATTGTATCCCTTTGAGAAAATAATATAAAATATCCATAGGAAGCTGGACCAGGAGATGTAGCCCAAGAGAGGGGTGAACTCCTTTATCATTTGTTGTGTTATGTGTTTTCTGTTCACTATTATTTGTTATTGATTATATGTATCTTGAATGTGTAATTTATATAAAAAATTGTGTTTGCAAAATTGATCCATTTGCATAAGAACACTTGAATTAAAACTTGCAAATATTTTCAAGAATACAAGCCTCTTTATCATTTTCAAATCAAGTTGGTATCAGAGATTAGGTTTTTGAAGGCTTGATTATTTGCAAGTGTTTTTTTTTTTTCTGATGC
>SNQJ01S0022665.1:70220-97710 GCA_010110895.2 Picea sitchensis | reverse complement strand
CAATGCCTTCCGTTTGGATTTACCTCCTTATATGCAAATGTATGCAGTTGTTAATATTGAGAATTTGAAATTGTATGAGCCTCCTTTGAATGATGATCAAGGAGAACATGTTCATATTCCTTCTATAGATGATTACTCCCTAGAATATCTTACAGAACTGCATGAAGACACAATCCTTGACAGGAGAATGAGAACTTCAAAACGAGGAAATGCGGAATATCTTTGAATTGGTCTTAAAGGCACAAATCCAAGCAAAGCTAAGTGGATTGAGATTGGGAAGGTGAGGGAACTATACCCTCATCTTCAGATAGACTGAAAATAGTCTTTTGGAGGTCCAAAATCTTTCCAATGGGGAGGTGTGATCTAGGGGATCAAATTTTGCTTAAAATTCAAAGTGCTTAGAATCGATTCAAATCAAACGGGTGCATAGGCCTTCTCGTCATGAACCCAATGCAACTCATTTGGGTTCAAACGGATGTTGGATGAGTGAGATATCGTGTTCTATTCAAATCGTCAGACAGGTAAAAACAATGTGTTGATTGTACAGTCTGTACAGTCCATACGGATGTTGATGTGGCAGGGCCATACGACATGTGGCAGAAGCTGAGTTGGCAGGGCCATACGACATGTGGTAGGTGTTGGTTGGCAGTCATGTGGATGAATTGGCGTTCGACACGTGGCATGTTTGTGGTGAATATATTGGTGACACGTGGCCCAATCAAGGGCTGCCACATGTCACCAGGGCATTGGATAAAACTTGTGAAGTCGGCAGGACTCGAACCCATAACCTCTGGGAAAGGGAAGAGATTTGGGAAGGGCCGCCCAACTGGCACGCCCACCATTGGTTCTTAAAATATGAATGGTTTAAAAATTATTTGAATTGAATTAAGTGTTGAGTTGGGCACGGTCTGGGATGGGGCTAAGCCCCGGCCCCCGGTCACATAAACCACCATATAACCACCTACCTGCACATGTTTTTTAAATGATTTTGGAGCCCGCATGCTTGACACTTGGAACATTACCATAGAGTTTAACCTTGGCCCCTTTTGTATGCGCGTGCGGTCATATGGTAAGCCACATGCCCAAAGGCTTGGCGGTTAGGGCCTAGGCATGCCCTAACCATCCTACAGTTTGCACAATTTTGTGGTTGCACCCAGTGCTAGGTTTTAGCATGAAAATGAACATGGGTGCTAGGTTGGACACACAGAGGTGCAAATTGTCGATCCAGAGACAACAAGTTTGAAGGGGAACTTCCAAGAAGCCTATCTTCTTCAATTTTTGGCCAAATCAGGTGCCAAAAAAGCCCAGCTAGGGGTTTTTGGACGTTCTGAAGCCATTGGAGCCATCTATTTGGAATTTTGAGCATTTTAAATCACATATTTTATTACTTTGAGAAAACAATACAAAAGATCCATTGGAAGCTGGACCAGGAGATGTAGCCCAAGAGAGGGGTGAACTCCTTTATCATTTGTTGTGTTATGTGTTTTTTGTTCACTGTTATTTGTTGCTGATTATATGCATATTGAATGTGTGATTTATATAAAAATTTGTGTTTGCAAAATTGATCCATTTGCTTAAGAACACTTGAATTAAAACTTGCAAATATTTTCAAGAATACAAGCCTCTTTATCATTTTCAGATCAGGACTCCACCCAGTCCTTCTTTGCATGCATCTGTGAAAACCACGAACTCTTCATTCGGATTTGCAATCTTTAGAATTGGAGCACTGGTTAACAACTGCTTCAGTTGTTAGAAGCTCTTTTCACATTTTGTTGTCCATTGAAACATCTTCCCCTTCCTTTGCAAGGAAGTGATGGGATGATCTATTCTCGAAAACCATGCAATGAACCTTTTGTAGTAGCCATATAGACCCATGAAGGATCTAAATTCTGTCACATTCTTAGGTGTTTTCCACCCTTTAATGGCCTCAATATTTTCAGGGTCCACTGCTATCCCTTCTTCAGATATGATATGCCCCAAATAGTGAATTCTGTTTTGATAAAATGAGCACTTTCTCAATTTGGCATACAAATGATGCTCTCTTATCACTTGCAACACCATCCTCAAATGATTCTCATGCTCTTCCTCTATCTTTGAATATACAAGGATGTCATCCAAAAAGACAATGACAAACTTGTCTAAATTTTATCGAAAAACACCATTCATTAAGCACATGAAAACATCCGGTGTATTTGATAACCCAAATGGAACTACTATGAACTCATAATGACCATACCTTATCCTGAAGGCGCTTGTCGATGTCTTCCTCTTTGATCCTTACCTGATGGTATCCCAACTTGAGATCTATATTTGAAAATATCCTTGCATCCTTAAACTGATCAAAGAGATCATCAATCCTTGGTAGAGGATACTTGTTCTTTATAGTCACTTTGTTCAACTGTCTAAAATCGATGCAAAATATCAATGTCCCATATTTCTTCTTCACAAACAAGACTGGGGCACCCCAAGGTGACACACTTGGGCTTATTTACCCATTCTTTAAAAGTTCTTCCAACTGCATTTGCAACTCCTTCATCTCTGATGTACTCATTCTGTAAGGATTCTTTGATACTAGAGTTGATCCAAACATTAAATTAATAGATAAATCAATCTCTCTTTGGGGGTAGTCCTGGTACCTCCTTGAAAAAATCTTTAAAATATTCCAGGAATGCATGATCCTCTAGATTTGGCACCTTATCCTTAGATTCTTCCTGCATATGGGATGCAAATATTTGACAGCCCTTCCTGTAACACTTATTCAGTTGTATTGTTGATATTTCTCGGACAATAACTGCCCTAGGAATTCCTTGGACTATTGTCTGATTTCCTTCCTCATCCAAGCAAGTGAATTCCTTGTTATGATAGTCTAATAGGGCATGGTGTTGGTCTAACTAATCCATACCAATTGGGAAATTATATTATCCCAAAGGAAATATTTTCAAATCTTCCTTGGTACTTAGTCCATTCATGCCCATTGGGCATGATTTAACCAACTCAACAACTTTCCTCTTGGCTCATGTAGCTAGTTGCACCAACCAATATTTCCCATGCTTTCTTCTTGGAAAAAACAATCTTTCCAGAACATTAGGATCTATGTAACTATGACTAGATCCTAAGTATATTAAAATAGTAAAGGCATGGTTCTTGATCATACCTTCAACTTCAATCATGTGTGATTGAAACTCAACTTTCTTATTGTACAGGGCTGCATAGATCCTTAGTACTCTTCTACCCATGTCCTCCATTGTTTCTCCTTGTTGAACATTATGAAAAACTCTCACCCTGTCCTTTCTGTGAGGGAAATATCTATACCTATTATATCCATTACAACCCCAACATTGCATAGGTGTTTGCCTTGGCCTTTTCCCACCTACTTCAGCCATCCTAGGCTCCCTAAAAAATTGTTGTCCTTGAGAAATATTTCTAAAAAATGGTGTCTTGTTTCCCTTCTTCCTATGCTCCTTCTTGAACTTCTTCTTTTCTTCCCAAGATCTTTGGAAAGTAGGATTTCCCTTATGCTGATCATATAAGTATTTTGATCTCCTTATGGTTTCTTCCAGAGTCTTGGGATCATCATATTGGATATTTTCATTGATAAAAGATGGAAACCCACTTAGATACCTATGAATCTTGACTGTCTCTTCCCTAATGAAATGGACATACTGCAACAGTTCTATAAATCTTCTTTTATATTCGTCTATAGTCATGCTGCCCAATTTAAGTTGAAAGAACTCCATCTTCTCGTCATAGTATCTCTTGGTTAAGTACTTATTTTCAAAAAAAATCTTGAATTCCTTCCATGTGACATCCTTCTCTCTGATGTGTTGCACTTGCACAAGTTGATCCCACCACATGGATGCCTTTCCTTTCAACTAATAGATTGCAATTCTTCCTTTTGCACGAGAGGGATACTTATGTAATTTCAAATTGTTGGGGTCCTATAATCATAGGTGATTTGTTTCTTCAACTATCTATTTGGCATTTCTCTCATGATGAAGATATATGGTTTTTTGTGCTCGGTTGATTCCATTTCCCCCCTCCATCCATTTCGCCCAATCCTTTATCACCCTACTGCACCCTTCATTCTCTTGCCCTTCATTTCTTCACTCCCCACCATTTTCATCCCTACATGAATAAACAAACTTAGGATAAAAAACATTAGAAAAATAATAAATGTTTAGTGGCATATTTTAATACTAATTAGCACAATAAAGATTAATTAGTTAGGTTAATAATTATTAGTTAGATTAGTGCACTAATGATTAATTTTAAATGAATAACTAATAAATAATCAATAAACAAAAACATAACATATAAATATAAAAAAAAACAATTAAAAGATAAAATAATATAAAACATTAATTAAAAATTAAATAAAAAATAATAAAAATAAAAACCAAATAATACATATAACAAACATATATAAAATTTAAATAATACAAATAAAAACAAAAACAAAACAGGGAGTAAATATTAAAACAAAATAAAATAAAACATAAATGAAATAATAAAAAACAAAAAACAAAATAAAAACAAAACACATAAAACAAAAAACATAATAAACAAAATAAAATAAATAAAATAAAAAACTTTCACCTTATGCACACATCCCCAAAATATTTAATCAAATGTTTGTGAATTATATCGAACCCCGACCATCGTAACTTTAACAAAGGGAGGGTCTCAGTAAGTGGTTTTCCAAAGGATGATTTTCACCATCAGGTGAAATTATACCCCCCCTAATACCACTTACCACCCCAGGGGTTCCGAAAACCACTTTCCCCCCTCCAAAACCGCCTTTCCCAAATAACCAAAAAAATCGTTTTCGCTAGTTTTGACAACCTGTTTTCCGAGAGCGATTCTGAGCAAACAAGAATGAATATTTAAAATCCGAGAGAGATTTTTGTTCAAAATGGGCTGAAGAAAAATAAACTCTCCCATATTTTATGCAGGTGTCAGAAGTTGGGAGAATTGAAGCCATCTCTGAGCCCTATTTTTCAGGCTTCCATTTTTTCCTATTTTGGTCATGATCTTGCGGCAACTGTTTTAGAGAGATGGAGATGAATTTAGAAAAAATGAAAGATATTTTGTTCAAGACAAAATCATATACACTAACCTATTTCCATTTTCACAAAATGGTCATATTTTGGGAGATATGATGTCTGAGTTGACCCTTATTTTCAGCAGTTTGGCCCATCTTTCATGGCAGACAGTTCAATATTTTCAGAGATTTGTTTCTATTTTTGGCAGAGGTTGTTGAATTCGACCTCCTGATCCTAGGAAATAATATTTCTATATATTTTAATAATTCAAATGTACAAGGGTTGATCAATGGGGACCATGATTTAATGTTGTATCAGAGCTCATAGAGCCTCCTTTTTCAAAATGTCAGTAATACAGTTGATACATTGACAGGATTCCTATGTCATTTATGTTGGTGAAGTTCATTTTTCCTTTGTTTATGTTTCTCCCTTCTCTATGATAATTTAATTTGTTTCCAATCTGAATTATTCAATTGAAGACTGAAGGAAAAAAATTTCTTTGAAGTACACTCTGTTCCTGGCTTTGGATAATTTCTGTGTTTTCTGCTAGAGGATTACTTCCAGAATTCTTAGTTTCTCTGGTACAATATTCTCTCCTCAAATTTTCTTTCACATCATTCAATAATATCAAGAATCCAACATAGGTGATTATCCTGCCCTGTTGTGTTTTCTATAGAACCTATCTTGATTGTATCATACCTCTTTGACTCCATGCCCAATGGCTTTCCCTTCCTATTCTAGCCAACCAATTTATAAGACAACCTCTGTAGAGTAATAACTAGCCTAAAATTCCCATCAAACAAAGCTATATCAAACAGAGAAAGCCCTCTCTGAGTCTTGGAGGGATAGATCCAAGACTCCAAGTGGTTTGATGTTACCTTAGTGATTACCCCTTCAACCTTGGGAAAATTACATAGTGCTAACAGAGTGGCGACTCCACTGAGGACCCTTCCTTAGAAAATCATATCAAAGTCTAGATCTGATTAATGATGGTGGAAAGTGATCATACACAAGAAGGCTGAATCATCCACCTAGCAACTCCAATTAGCTCCAGATCAGTTCCAATTCAAAGACTCCACTAGAGGAAGGACCTAGAACATGATCAAGCCATCTGAAAAGATCAAGTATTTAAGTTGGAAGTTTATCTAATGTATGATAGGTTTTATTTTTAATTATTTCTTCCCTTCTCATGGTCATGATCCAGATCACAATGCCAAAATTTATGAAGAGCATGTTCAACCTAATGATCCTCAAGAGGTTAAGACTAGTGTTACAATCCCTGTACATACTCCTACACCTGTAAAAATCCGAGATATATACAAGCCTCTTGTATTACCTCCCATACTCCATGATTTCCCTGCCAATTACTTCCAATGTCTTCCAAGATTTGATGGAGAATATGGCTACATCACTGCTGAAAAACACATTCAAGGTTTTGAAAATTATCTTGACCTTTTTGAGGTGGAAAAAAGTGATGTTAGTATTAGGATTTTTTCTTTATCTTTGCAAACTAGAGCTAAGAAATGGTATAAATATCTGCCAACTACAAGCATCAGTCATCTCAATCAGTTTGTGAAAGTTTTCTTGGATCAATGGGTGATCAAGAGGAATCCCTTCCTCATTTTAGAAGAATATAATCACTTGAAAATAAATCCATGAGAAACAATGCAACAATTTTCAGCCAGATTCAATCACGTTTACAATTCCATGCCTACTGATATAAGACCACCTCCTGGTTTAGCTCTCTTACACTACCTAGATGCCTTGATTTAGAGATGACATTTCAGTTGAGGGAAAGAAACACCACAACACTCAAAGTGATGAAATATAGTGAAATAAGTGTGGAAGCCGATTTGTTGATCAAAAGGTCAAAGTTGGAGGCAAAAGATAGAAAGAACAAAGAAAATGAGAATTTGACATTCTCAGAGGTGTAGCTAGACATTTTGTCAAGCACCATAGAAGAAATGTTTCATAGGATTAGCAAAAGAGAAAAACTTTATGTTCAAAGACATCATGTTCCATTGATTACAAAGAAAGAAAGGGTCATTGTTCCCAAACACTTTGCATCTCACCCTTGGTACCATGGATTGGAAAATGATCATTTCATGTATTCAATTCACAACATAGTCAAAGATGAAACTCCAACTCAGCTTGTAGAAGAGAAATCATCGGATATGATGTGTATGTTTGATGACTTTTCCTTCATGGATGACCTATCCAATTATGATAACTATGATGAGGATTACACCAAGGTGGATTCTTCAAAACCATCAGAAGAATATTGTTGGGAGGAAGAAGATCAATTGCAATTTAAACATGACAATCATCCTTTGCACAAAAATCATGACAACAATGAGGAAAATGCAACAAATCTCAAAGTAAGTGAAAAATCTATGCCTTTATGTTTCTATTCATTTCAAATTCTGAGAGAAAATTATAAACAAGTCGTGGATATTAAATATGAAGGATGTTCTGATCACTCATTTGAAGATGTCATTGATGATATGGAAGTTATTCTAGACCCAAAATTGCATCCCTTGAGCTACATTGATTTTCAAATTCCAGATGAAAGCTTAGAGCCTAAGACAAAATATGAATTAATGCATTATAACTCTATACCATTAAGCTTTAATTCATTTCAATTTTTGAATAAGAATCTTGAGTATGTGCTAAAGGATAAACAAACAGAAAATCAAGAAGTTTCATTGGAACCCATGCGACAAACATCTCAGTTCCTACAAGAACCAATAGATGATGTGTTCGATGACTTGTGTTGTCAAATTCATGGTTCATTGGCCAGCTATGAACTTAAAAGAGGTTATGATATAGACATGATTAGGAAGTCTCTTTCATGGTTTGTTTCAGTAGGAGTCTCATTTTAATGTTCAACATAGAATTTGCAGCCATATTTGGAATTGTATAATGATGTAAAATGCATATATGTCATACCCAATTATGACCATAATTTTTTTGAAAGTCAAGAAATAGGTCATGTCTTTCTTGATCCCATAACAGATTACATGGAAGATTTTTTCAGCCTAAATGATCAATCCTATTTTTAGTAGTGGCCATTACACTTTGCAGTTTTTATTCTGTGGGCAAAAGGTCAAGCTTCATTTTTTATAGTGCTAATAAGAAGTTCACTTGTTTCAGAAACTGCTTGACTGGCTTCATTGGTATTTTTTTATTATTTGATTCAACATGATTTTCATCATTATAGGGTAGGTAGTAGTGTGCAAATAATCGCATCTCTTTGAGCATCCCTTTCAATGATTTTTCAATCTCAATTTCAAAATTTCAGTCTTCAGTTTGATTTGGTTTAAGTTGAGAGATCATAACAGGTACAGGTTGCAGAATAAAGTTTTGGGATAATCCCAACAAAGAAATCACTGGCCTGCATGTTCAGAGTTCAATGGTTCTTGTCACCTCCTGAAAGAGTTGTCATCCCTAGGTGGAGCCTATGTTGGGGTCCTATAATCATAGGTGATTTGTTTCTTCAACTATCTGTTTGGAATTGCTCTCATGATGAAGATATCTTGTTTGCTTCGCTCGGTTGATTCCATCCCCCCCCCCTCAATCCATTTTTCCTGATCCTTCATCACCATGTTGCACCCATGATTCCCTCGGCCTTCATTTCTTCACCCCTCACCATTTTCATCCCTACATGAATAAAGAAACTTAGGATAAAAAACATTAGGATAATAATAAATGTTTAGTGGTAGATTTTAATACTAATTAGCATAATAAAGATTAATTAGTTAGGTTAATAATTATTAGTTAGATTAGTGCACAAAAGATTAATTTAAAATGAATAATTAATCAATAATCAATAAACAAAAACATAACATATAAATAAATAAATAAAAAACAATTAAAAGATAAAATAATATAAAAAATTAATTAAAAATTAAATAAAACATAATAAAAATAAAAACCAAATAAAAAATAATAATACATATAACAAACATATATAAAATTTAAATAATACAAATAAAAATAAAAGCGAAACACGTAATAAATATTAAAACAAAATAAAATAAAACATAAACGAAATAATAAAAAATAAAAAATAAAACTCGTAAAACAAAAAACATAATAATCGAAACAAATAAAAAAAAATGTGCACCTTATGCACACATCCCAAAAATATTTAATCAAATGTCCGTGAATTATATCGGACCCCACCCCCCCCATGACCATCCTAACTTTAACAAAGGGGGGGGGGGGGTTGAGTAAGTGGTTTTCCAAAGGAAACTTTTCACCATAAGGTGACCTCGTACCTCCCCCCCTAATACCACTTTCCAACCCAAGGGGGTCTGAAAACCACTTTCCCCCCTCCAAAACTGCCTTCCCCAAATAACCAAAAAAATCGTTTTCGCTAGTTTTGACCACCTGTTTTTCGAGAGCGATTCTGGGCAAACGGGAATGAATTTTGAAAATATGAGAAAGGCGTTTGTTCATAATCATCCGAATAAAAATAACCTCTCTTAGATTTTACACAGGTTTCATATTTGGGAGAATCGAAGCCATCTCTGAGCCCTATTTTTTAGGCTTCCATTTTTTCCTTTTTTGGTCATGATCTTGCAGCAGTTGTTTCAGAGTGCTAGAGATGAATTTAGAAAATCCAAAAGTTGTTTTTGTTCAATACGAACTCATATAAAATAACCTCTTTTTGTTTTCATACAAATTTCATATTTTGGGATATACGAATGTCTTAGTTGACCCCTATTTTCAGCAGTTCGGTCTGTCTTTCATGGCAGACAGTTCAAGATTTTCAGGGATTTGTTTCTATTTTTGGCAGAGGTTGTTGAATTCGACCTCCTGATTCTGGCAGATAATATTTCTATATATTTTAATAATTCAAATGTACAAGGGTTGATTAGTGGGGACCATGATTTAATGTTGTATTAGAGCTCACAGAGCCTCCTTTTTCAAAATTTCAGTAATATAGTTGAGACATTGACAGGATTCCTGTGTTATTTATGTTGGTGAAGTGCATTCTTCCTTTGTTTATGTTTCTCCCTTATGTGTGATAATTTTATGTGTTTCCAATATGAATTATTCAATTGAATACTGAAGGACCAAATTTTCTTTGAAGTGCACTATGTTCCTAGATTTGGATAATTTTTGTGTTTTTTGCTAGAGGAATAGTTCCATAATTCTTAGTTGCTATGGTACAATATTCTCTCCTCGCCTTTTCTTTCACATCATTCAATAATCTCAAGAATCCAACATAGGTTCTTATCCTGCCCTATTGTGGTTTTTGTAGAACCTATCTTGATTGGATCAGACCTCTTTGACTCCATGCCCAATGGCTTTCCTTTCCCGTTCCAACCAACCAATTTATAAACCAACCTATGTACAGTAATAACTAGCCTAAAATTCCGAGGAAACAAAGCTACATCAGAGAGAGAGATCCCTCTTTCAGTCTTGGAGGGATAGATCCAGGATTCCAAGTGGTTTTATGTTACCTCAGTGATTGCCTCCTCATCCTTGGGAAAATTACAGATTGCTAACATAAATATTTCCTCATACCAAGTAGCCATGTTTCAACCTCTTCATCTTTCTTATGTTTTCCATAAAAGGTAGGAGGTTTGATATTATTAATTTTTACTTTCAACTCATCCACCCTAGACATCCTATGTTTCCTGATAGGGGATGGAATTCAACTACTGTGTGTTCTCCTATGGGAATGCTTTTGGTTGTGTTGTTGATGTCTACTACCACTCCTTGATCTTCCTTTCTTCTCAGGGGTCTCGTGACTTATTTATTTGTTGGAGACACTCTCCTTATCCAACTTCCTTTCAATTATTTCCAAGATCCTCATTAACTTCATATTGAAGTCTTCCTGTTGCTCCTTGGCTCTCTTAAGCCTTTCATTATATGCCTGGTGAATTTGGACATCTTTCTGCAATTTTTTAATGATGTTCATCATGCTCACTTCTTTATATATTCCTTCCCCATGCCCATTGGAGTTCTTTCCTTCAAATCCCAAATGGACATCCATTCCTCTAACTTCATCCTCTGTACTATAAGCATCCTACGATTCCTCTATTTGTCTTCACTAGGTAAAAATTTTGTTCGGTTCTAACAATTGGTAATGCTGCAAAAATGTTCAGTCAACCGAATTTTTGTCAGGCTATTAAAATTAATAATTCTCCAGAATAAATTGAACAATATGATTCAATCAAAAGAATATTATAATCTATTTTCGGCGAGTCGGTATCGATCAAGAATCCCTACGACTCGATCTCTGAGACTTGTCCTACTATGAAATTCATTTTTGGGCACTAGCCCCTTTTCTTCAGCCCTTAATTCACATGTGACCATGGCTGTGACCAAGTGCTAATAGTTGGGAGCTTATCTGGAGCCTTGAAACTTTAGGGCTCTAGGGCTTCATAGGATTTCACATATACACACCCAAAAACTCCTGAACTGTGAATCTCTTAATACTTCAATGTCACCCCTGGTGATGTTATCACATCAAGTCACTTCGACGCTACAGGACTTTGAGGATTTGTTCGTACCACTAAATCATGAACCATTTCTTCTGGAGTTTCAAGTCTTGGGACTTAAGGATCTGGTGCCACACATCCCCTGAGACCATCAGGGGCCCCACTAACCATGCTCAAGAAGAGTGCCACATGGAAAAATATTAGAAGTGGACAAATGGCCCATTATGACGGGCGACACATGTCACGTTCTAACTGGAATTTATATCCTCCAAAGGTTCTTAACTCACTGACATGTGGCACACATCCCATGTTTCCATGTCATCACTGAATTTGGGCTTCGAAAGATTTTACTCTTGCATTCCTCAAATATCCCAAACTCCAAACTTTCAAACTACTTTATCTTCTAGGGTCCACATGGTATAGTTTTCAACAATTAAGGTGGTGGCACGTGACATGTTTAGGAAAGGTCCAAATCACCACTGGCGATGTCATCATTCCATGCCACTTATGTTCTTCAGCTTCGGGAATTCAAGGTTCATGAGTTTTCACACTAGCATACTCCAATTCTCTTGAATGTCGAACTCTCGAACCGCTTAACCTTTTGGGGTCCACGTAGTACATCTGTCATCATATAAGATGGTTTTGGTTTTGGTTTTGGTTTTGGTTTTGGTTTTGGTCCAACAAGGTCATCAAAATTCCATTCTAACTGACACATGGTAGGACTAAGGAATTCCACGTCACCCTGGGTGATGTCATCATGGCACATCACTTTGGGAGAATTCACCTTAGCACACCCTGTTTCTCCTGAACATTGAACTCCCGAACAAGATAATTTGTTGACACTTGTCTCTTTCTATGAATGGTCTGGATTAACTCCAGAATTCAGGACTTTGAGAGTTTGTGCCTTAGGAAACTTTGTTTCTCCCGAGAATTGAATTCCTGAACTATCCAATATGATGACACATGTCTCTTTTGATGAACGGTCTATATTAACTCCAGACTTCGGGACTTCGGGATTTTTCACCTTACCACACTTGTTTCTCCCAAATGTCGAATTTAAGAACTGTTGTGAGATCTATGGCTCACAACCACCCATGCATAGATCTGACATTTGAGATTTATTTTTCATCATTGCACCTTACCTCTTTCCCTTGACTCAAGCTAACGGCTCTGATATGTCCTTGGTCAAAACAAATGGTCAAACACTTCTCCCTAGATCAACGGTGTAGATCCACTGTAGGACTTCATAACTCTGTGCATCAACTCTTTCTTCTCTATAACATGTAAAATTCGATGAAGTCCGAAGTACTTAGGGGTTAACTTTCATGAACTTTTCTCTAGATATGACGGTTGTGAAGGATCTTATTCCTTCTGAATAGATCCTATGGCCCAATTTCAAAATTCATGGCCCCACACAATGGTTTTTGTGGCTTCTTTCTCTATTTCCATTCCCTAAGTCGTTATGCTTCCTGAGCTTCTAAACAAAGTCCCAGTGTTCACACGGTGCCTTCTTGGCACCCATGGATGCTTTGAGGTTCATGATTTGTCCCTCTCGACAACAATTCACTCTGATACCTATGTTTCATTAACCACTAACATGCCCCATCCAGGCTCAGTGTCGAAACCATGGCTCTGATACCAATTTGTAACATCCCCAACCATCATCCTCTGCTAGGAAGCACTACCTAATGACTGTATATTTTAATTCTCTACTCTAATACCAACTTGTAACATCCCCATCCACCAACCGGTTGGGAAACGCCACTGAGACAGACTTCTTTTGCGGAAATAGTCACATATAAAACTTAACAGGAAACAAAAGAAATGATATGGAAACATACATGCAGTGAGACACATGATTTTATTACAAGAATCACAAACATGCACTTAAATACATCATTAAACAATTAAGCACAAAAAATATACTTATCTCTTTATTGAAATACACCAACTACATCCAAACCTTCCATGAACCTCCCATCCTTAGACCACACTTTTAATCATTCTCAGCAGTGGGTCACCCCCAATCTAGGAATAAACTCCACTGGGCAAGGGATTCCTAGGCGAGGCAGGGACAACATGAAGTTGCATAGTAAAACAATAAGTATTTCCTCCAAGGATTCACTTATGCTCAAATCTCATAGAATCTCATTCCCCACATGCATGTCCCACCCCAGTAGTATACACCTACACTGTCCAACAATCCATTAATTGCTTCACCTCCTTTTCTGGGGCTTTAGCAATAGGTTGGATCAGGAATTATTAGAGCTATGTAGCCGCTACTAGACTCCCTCCAGGAGAAGTCACTTCTTGATCACACTCTCTCACTTGGAGAGAGTTCCTCACAGGCCTGACAACCTACTTATTATATCCATGGGCCTAACAACCCACTTCTTCACTTGCGCTCCTCAACACATGATCATGGTGATCACAACAACAGAAACTGGGTGTGGGGAATGGTACAGACAGGACAAAACACAGGGGTGTCAATTCGGTTATGTTGCATAGGTTCAATGTGGTTAAGGAATTCAACAAGGTGTACCAGGGTACTCGTGCTTGTTGGGTGCATTAGTGAAAATGGCCAACAGAGAACCCCCAAAACAGTATGACTTATCACTTATATTGCATGTGCCTGAGCTGACACATGGCACTCATGAAGCACGTTCCTCTTCATTTGGAAGTCGTACCCTCTTTCCAAAGGAACTTAGGATATATTCATATCCTACTCACAACATTTAGAATACTAATATATTATTCTATTGGACATAAGCTCTTAATCATATCCCCTCATTCCAACCTCTCATTCCCCTTCTCCTACCTAGCCTAGTGGAGCTTAGCCCCCATAACTCTTTCTTCATGGTCGGTCTACACACAACGATGTATTTTTATTAATAATCTACATAATTACATATACAAAATCAAGCCCACTAGCCTTAGCCTCTAGGCTCGCCAGCCTAATACACACATAATCATATCCTCTTATAATACTTGGCTCATCATCCTATAAACATAATTACATTAATAATTACAACTGGGGCTCAGCCTTAGGTTATTACATGAAACTTCCTCTCATTCCCAAAATTTTCAGCCCCATCACTTTTAGTGTGACCTACGCCTTCCATGTGTGGATGTGACCAAATTCGATGGCTTGGATACCACTAACTAGGTAACTCAAATGGAACATTATTTCTCTTTGTATGACATTACATATGATTTGGCCAAACTCTGGTATGGTGTTCTCCATCTAGATCAAGAATGTTGGCAATGGTGGCAATGGGGAAAAAATGCCCACCAAGGGTATTTGGCTTGGACACACTTTTTGGCATAGATTTATGAATGCTTTGACACTGACACCAACCATTTAGGATGTTTGACAAAGTTGAAACAATCTGGCACAGTGGAAGACTTTATAGCCGCTTTGAGCGATTGGATTTTTCGTACAGAGGGTATGTCTGATGTTTTTTTTTTAGAATGTTTTATTAGTGGCCTCAAGGATGAGATTTGTGCCCATGTCCTCATAGTTGGATGGACGCTACTAAAATATATAAGGAAGAACAACATATTGTCTCTTCTAAAAAATGAAAACCCTCCTTTATTCCTCACACTAAACCAATCACTCCCACTCCTCCTTCTACTCCAATAAAGATGCAAAAATTGACTAGGGCCAAAATGGCTGAATGCCAACTTAAAGGCCTTTGTTATGATTGTGATGACAAATATTTTCCTGGGCACAAGTTTAAGGAACAAAATATTTTTATGTCCATCTCAGAGGATGTTTCATAAGATGATGTTGAGGATCCCCTTGTGTCCATGTCACCTAAACCCACTGACATGATCCCTCCCTCAGACCCTCCCAAAGTAGAACCGTTCATTTCTTTAAATGCTATCACTGGCTTCTCTACTCCCCAAACCCTCAATACAATTTGTTACATTAAGAATAGGAAGGTCATCATTCTTGTTTATAGTGGAAGCACCCATAATTTTATTCATCACTACATTTCCCAAGAAAATAATTGTTATATTTGTGTCATCAATAATTTTCAAATCATGATTGCCAATGGCAGGTCCATGAAATGTGGAAGGCGTTGTGAAAATGTGTGTCTCCAAATTGGTGAGTACCACATTAAATATCATATGTTTTTTATTGACATGGGTGGTTGTGACATTGTGTTGGGTGCAGAATGGATAAGGAATTTGGGTCCCATTCTCATGGATTTTAAGGACTTAACCATGTAATTCGACCAGAAGGGACAACAATATAAGTTCCAAGGTATCACCGTCGGTTCCCCAAAGATCATCAATTCCCATCACATGGAAAATATGCTCAAAAAAGGTCATTCTAGCATTATTGCCCAACTCCATGCCATACAATCCACTGAGACACCCTCTATGTCGCAGGACCTCCAATCCATCCTCTCTAAACATTAAGTGGTTTTTTCCACTCCCCAAGGAATCCCTTCTTCCCATGGTGTTCATTATCATTCCATTCCCCTTGTCCCAGGAATCCTTCCTCCCAATATTTGTCCCTATCATCATCCCTTTTCCCAAAAAAATGAAATTGAGAAAATTGTTCAAGAATTGCTCAACGCGGGTGTTATCTACCCTAGTACAAGCCCCTACTCTTCTCCTATGGCCACGGTCCTTAAGAAATAAGGTTTTTAGTGCATGTGTCCTGAATTTCGTGCCATAAAAAAACTCACCATTAAAGAAAAATTTCCCATACCTGTCATTGATGACCTCTTGGATGAATTGAGTGGCACCTAGTTATTTACTAAACTTGATCTTCATTCTGGATACCACCAGATCCATATGAATGAGGCAGACATTCCTAAGACTGCATTTAGAACTCATGAGGGCCACTATGAGTTTTTGGTCATTCCCTTTTGTTTGTGTAATGATCCCTCCACTTTCCAAAGCCTCATGAATCATGTCTTCCATCCTTTTCTCCATCATTTTGTATTAGTTTTATTTGATGATATCCTCATCTATAGTAAAACCTAGACAACCCATCTTGCTCATGTGGATCGATTTATCAATCTACTCTTTCATCACCAAAGTTTCCTCAAATAATATAAATGTTCTTTTGGCGCCTTGAAAGTCGAGTACTTGGGTCATATTGTTGGAAAGGTTGATGTCAGGGTGGATCCTAAAAAGATTGAAGCTATGAAAGATTGGACTCACCTAAAGAATCTCAAAATATTGTGTGGATTTCTGAGTTTAACAGGTTATTATCGCAAGTTTTTTAAGAATTATGGAAATATTGCAACACCTATCACTGATCTCCTTAAAAATAATTATTTCACCTGGAATCCAGCAGCTACTCAGGCTTTTCAAACCTTGAATATGGCCATATGCACCACTCCACTTCTGGCCCTTCCTGATTTCACAACAACCTTTGTCCTGGAATGTGATGCTTCCGAGAAATGAATTGGTGCATTCCTTATGCAAGAGGGTCAGCCTTTGGACTTTACTAGAAAATAATTGTCAGAGCGAAATTTTGGAAAATAAATCTATGAAAAGGAAATGTTGGCTATTCTACATGTCGTGGATCTTTGGTGCCCTTATCTATTGGGGAAATGCTTCCAAATTAAGACCAATCATCAAATCCTCAAGTATTTTCTCGAACAACACCTTTCCTCCCTAGAGAAACAAAAATGGTGACTAAGTTCTTTGGATATGATTATGAGATCATTTATAGAAAGGAAAAGACAATGTGGTTGTTGATGTACTTTCCAAAAAATATGAAGTTGAAGGGTCCTTTTTTTCTCTCTCCTTCATTGTACCAGATTAGCTCCAATCTATTCGCCAGGAATGGCTACATGATCCCAAAAGTTTACATCTGATACAACAATGCAAGCCAATTCTCTAGTCTCCCCAGGGCACTCTTGGATCAATGATGAGCTTCGATACAAAGGTCATTTGTATTTAAGTAAATAGTCAAAACTTAAATCCATGGTACTTTCTGAGATTCATGCTACACCCACTGTTGGGCACTTAGGGTTTACCAAAACCTATGATCGGGTCAAACGTTTTTTTTTCTGGGATGGTATGAAACAAGACGTTCACAATTTTGTGGTTGAATGTGATGTTTGTCAATGCAACAAGGGAGAAACACTCAAATCTCCTGGCACACTACAACCTCTTTTGATTCCACCTACTATTTGGTGAGATATCTCTATGGATTTTATTATAGGCTTACCTAAATAGGGAAATAAATCAATCATCATGGTGATAGTTGATCATTTTTCCAAGTATGTTCATTTTTGTGCTCTTCAACACCCATTTACAGCCTCCATTGTGGATCAACGTTTCATGGATAATGTCTTGAAGCTTCATGGCATTCCTCATTCTATTGTTTATGATCATGACCCAACTTTCACCAACAATTTTTGAAAAGAATTGTTCAAGCTACAAGGCACCCAATTGCATATCAACACATCTTATCATCCCCAGACTGATGGTCAAATTGAAGTTGTCAACAAGTGTTTGGAAACATATTTTAGGTGTTTTGCATTGGAAAGGAAAAATCAGTGGGCTCAATGGTTACCACTAGTTGAATGGTGGTACAACACTTCTTATTATACAACTACCTGCATGAATCCTTTTGAAGCGGTATATGGACAAAATCCACCTTGAGTTCTCTCATACTTTCTAGGTGTCTCAAAGTTCCAAGCAGTTGACCAAATTCTTACAGTTCGAGAGGCTATTCTCCATACCCTCAAAGAAAAATTGGTCATGGCCCAGAATCACATGAAGCAACAAGAAGATGAAGGTGGCTCTAAATGTCAATTTGCAAAAGGAGATTAGGTGTTTCTTCGACTACAACATTACAAGAAAAATTCCCTCAAGGATGACCATTTTCAGAAAATGGCACCCAAATTTTATGGTCCTTATACAATTTTCAAGTGTGTGGGACAGGTGGCCTATCAATTAGCTTTTCCCGGTCATTCTAAGCTCCATCTTGTTTTTAATGTTTCCTTCTTAAAGAAGGTGATTGGAAATAAGTGCCAAACTCAAACCAACCTTCTCGAGTTGGGCGAAAAAGGCTCCATTTGGCTACAGCCAAAAGACGTTTTGGACCAGTGTGAGCATCGTCTGTGTAACGTTCCCCCGAACAACCTCAGGTTGGGGTGCACTACTCCATAGAAACCACTCATGTTTTGACACCAGTTGGTAACATTCCCAGCCTTCAAGTCAGGCCATGCTACTCTAGGGAACGCTTTTGTTCCCATACTGTGGAATATATAGTAGCATACCCAGTAGTGAACTGAGCAATGCCACATAAATTTACTCTTTAAACTGCATGCAACTAAGACATATACATACAACATGCTCACGGAAGCTTTACATATAAACATAAACAAACAATTACTTTCTGTAACATATGAATTTTATACTGAAATAACAGTAACTACAGATATGCAACATTTACAGAGAGTTACCCATAAACATACAGGCAATTATAATCACATATATTATAAACCGTAACATAGGCATGTAAATAACAAGCAACATATCATTTTTATCATACAACTAGTACTTATCTTGGAAATATTTTCACCAATTGCGTACAGACTATCCATGAACCTCCAAGCCATAGACTACATTGTTCATCACTCTCAACAGTGAGTCACCCTCGAGCTGGGACTAGACTCCACCCAGGGTAAAGGGTTCCTATCCAGGCTAAGGCTCATGGAAAACAGGAAAGACTCTGTCTCAGGTGCTCACTCAACTAACAACCTATAGCCTCTCATTACCCACATGTCTATCCCACCCAAGGAAGTGTACCCCTTCTCTACTCAACAGTCCCTCGGCTACCCCATTTCCCTTCCAGGGCTTTAGCAACAAGTTGGACCGAAAGTCTCAAAGCATTGTATCTGTAGTCTAGCACCTTCAGGAATCAATCCCCAAGAATTCTCTCGCTCAGAGAATTGCTCACGGGCCTGACAACCCGCTTCTTCAATCCTGCTCCAAGCTAACCAGGGACACCAACTAAAAGGGCTATGGAAACAGGCTCCAGAATAGTGAAATGGTTGTCTCAAGGAGAACGGAATGCATGAGTGAAATGGTCATGGAATCATTGATTGGATAACTGAGTGTGGAGGAGAATCACTGTGAACTCTTCGTGGAATTCATTGTGAGAATAATGGTCGTCGGCATACTGGTAAGGTATCCATGAGAAGTCTCCAAATGAGATAAGTTCACCCATGATATGAATGCATTTCCCCAACTTGACACTTGTCATATCGAAATTTACTTTGGTCCACTTGTCCCCAACTTTAGAACTTAGGATAAAATAATTATCCATACTTTATGTTTTAGGACATATTAATATAATATTCCCTTGAATTTTGGCCCTCCCTTTCCCTAACTGGTGAATTTTATCCCCCCATCTCTTTTATCATGGTCAGTCTATGTGCAACAATGTATTTTATATTAATCATGAGTCATGTACAAAGTAGGCGCATTAGCCCTTGACATCTAGGCATTCTGGCCTAATACCAAAACATAAGCATCCAACTTATAATAACCGGCTCACTAGCCTATAACACATATCATATACACTAGGCTCATTGTCCTCCATACTGCACACACCTTAGTTACTGCACGTGGTATTCTGGAATGTGCATATTACATCATTTTACTGCGCGATTCATGCGTGCATTACCAAATGAGGTCAAAACAGTGCACCAACTTAAGTATATTTTTATTACCTTTACAATTGGGTTCGGTCGAGGGATATTACAATCTCCTCCCCTTATTTATGCACTGTCTTCAGTGCATCATACACCCATATATAACAGAATTTTCAAAAATCTTCAAAAAGATGCGGGTATTCTACCCACATTGCATCTTCATGTTCCCAAGTAGCATCCTCGGGACCGTACCAGGTTCATTGAACCTTTACAAGCCCTATGGCTCAATTCTAGATATTCTTGACTTTTCGGTTCAAAATGTGCACCAGATGCACTTGAAAAGTGCCTTGTTTCTCCACCTGAATCACATTCCAATCAATAACATGATTAGCATTAGGTATATATATTTTTAGCAATGACACATGGAAGACACTATGAACAGACATAGATGCAAGCAATGCAATCATATAAGCAATTGGACCAATCCTCTCTAGGATTTCAAAAGGCCCACAAAATCTAGCTACCGACTTGGCGCATCTTCCCAACTTCAAGGAACTCATGTTAGCTTTCACTTTCAGGAAAACATGATCACCCACTTTGAATTCTCTGTGAGTTTTGTTCTTATCAGCATAAATTTTCTATCTGTCTTGGGCATCTTTTAAATTTTGCTTTATTTTTGTCATCTGGTCCTCCATATCCCTGAGAAACTCTGGCCCAACTATTATGCTATCAGCTGGATTATCCCAACTCACTGGAGTATTTCATTTTATGCTATAAATTGCTTCCAATGGGATCATCTTCAATGATGCTTGATACCCATTGTTGTACACAAATTCTACCAAGTGTAGGTAGTCTTTCCATTTCGAGGGTTTGTCCATCACGTACATTCTCAGTATATCTTCTATCACCTTGCTCACCCTTTTTGTCTGTCCCTCAGATTCAGGATGATAAGTTGTATTAAAGTTCAGATTCGTTCCAAATCCTTTAAGCAACCCTTTCCAGAAATTCGAGGTGAATTTCGGGTCTCTGTTAGATACAATTGTTTTAGGAATCCCATGCAATCATGCCACTTCCTTCATGAAAATATCAGCAACCTCTGATGCCTTGTGCGTTATTTTCAGTGGAATAAAATGGGCAACTTTCATAAGCTTGTCCACCACCACCATCATCAAATCATGAAACTTGCTTGTTCTAGGCAATCCCATAATAAAATCCATCGTCACCACTTCCCACTTCCATTCAAGAATGGTTAAAGGTTGCAGCAACCCTGCTGGGTGCCTATTCTCAGCTTTCACTTTTTGGAATTCCATACATCTAGCGATGTACTCGATGATCTCTTTCTTCATACCTGGCCAAAATTAATGGCTCTTGATCACTGCCACAGTTTTCTGATATCCAGGGTGCCCTGCATAAGGAACATTATGCATTTCATGCAGAATCATACGTTTCAGGTCCTGGACATTTGGAACAAAAATCGTGTTCTTGGGAAACGATATTCCATCTAACCCCAACTTATAATCATCCACCTTCTTAAGCATCTTACCCTACTGTAGCATTTATACCAATTCTTTGTACTGCAGATATGCATTTGCAGCCTCCATAATTTTTCTTTTAATATCAGTTTGGTACATGCTAATGGTTGTAGCATGTAACTCATGCACCTTCCTGTTGAGTGCATCAACCACTTTATTCTCTTTCCCCTTGATATGATTTATATCAAAGTCATATTCGCTTAGGAATTCTAACCATCTGCTTTGTCTAGAATTTAGATTTGGCTAATCAAATAAATATTTTAGACCATTTTGATCTGTTCTTAGCTCAAACCTCTTTCCCATGAGGTAGTTTCTCCATTTCCTCAAGGCATGCACTATAGTTGTTAAATCAAAATCATGAGTGGCATAGTTTCTTTCATGATCCTTCAACTTCCTTGAATCATAACATATGACAAAACCATTTTGACTGAGGACTCCACCAAGTCCTTCATTACATGCATCGGTGCATATGATGAAGTCTTCTTCTGGGTCTGCGATCCTCAATATTGGAGCACTTATCAATAATTGTTTCAAGTGTTGGAAACTTTTCTCACAATCCAGTGTCCATTGAAACTTCACTCCCTTTTTTAGCAAAGAAGTGATTGGATGTGCAATATTTTAGAATCCTTCAATAAATATTTTGTAGTAACCTACAAGACCCATGAATGATCTCACCTCTGTCACATTCTTTGGTGATGACCATTCTCTAATGGCCTCTATCTTCTCAGTATCCACTGCTATCCCATCCTTTGAAATGATATGCCCCAAATAAGGAATCTATTTCTGATAAAATGAGCACTTGCTCAATTTGGCATATAACTAATTCTCCCTTAATACTTGCAACACCATCCTCAAATGATGTTCATGCTCTTCCTTTGACTTGGAATATATAAGAATGTCATCCAAAAAGAAAATGACAAACTTGTCCAAATACTCTCGGAAAACACAATTCATTAAGCACATGAAAACAGCTAGTGCATTTGACAACCCAAATGGTACCACTGTGAACTCATAATGACCATACCTTTTCCTGAAGGTGGTCTTGCTAATATATTATTCTTTAATTTTTACCAGATGGTATCCTGATCTGAGATCTATCTTTGAAAATATCTTTGCATCCTTCAATTGATCAAAGAGGTCATCAATCCTTGGTAGAGGATACTTGTTCTTAACAGTCACTTTATTCAACTATCTGAAGTCAATGAAAAACCTTAGTGTTCCATATTTCTTTCTCACAAACAGGACTGGGGCACCCCAAGGTGACACGCTTGGGTGTATATACCCCTTCTTCAGAAGTTCTTCAAGCTTTATTTGCAACTCCTTCAATTCCGGTGTACTCATTATGTAAGGAGTATTTGATACTGGCGTTGCTCCAGGCATCAACTTTATAGAGAAATCAATGTCTCTCCTTGGGGGTAGTTCGAGTACCTCCTTGAACAAATCTTCAAAATCTACCAAGACTACATAATCCTCCAACTTTGGCACCTTATCTCTAGTTGTCTCTGCCAAATGAGATGCAATTATTTGACATCCTTTTCTATAACACTTCTTCAACTGCAATGCTAAAATTTCTCTAATGGTTACTTCCCTAGGGATTCCCTGTACCTTCCTTGGTTTCCCTTCCTCATCCAGGCAAGTAAATGCTTTGTTGTGATAGTCTAAGAGAGAGTGATGTTGGTCCAACCAATCCATCCCAATGACAGTCATAAGAACCTAAAGGCAAGATGTTTAAAAGTTCTTTGGTGTTCAGTCCATTCATGTCTATGAGGCATGAATTAACCATCTCATTAACCTTTCTTGTAGCTCATGTAGCCAGTTGTACCAACCAGGATTTCCCATGCTTTCTTCTTGCCAATTGCAAACTTTCCACCATCTTAGGGTCTATATAACTATGAATATCTCTTGAATCAATTAAAATAGCAAGGGTTTGGTTGTTGATCATACCTTCCACTTCAATCATGTGGGACTGATACTCTGCTTGTTTGTTTTCCAGGGCTGCATAAATCCTTGGCACATATCTGCCCATGTCCTCTATTGTTTCAGCTCGTTGTACATTGTGAACAACCCTACCTTTTTCACCTCTGTGAGGACAATATTTGAACCTATGGTCCCCTTTACAACCCCAACATTGCATAGGTGGTTGTCTTGGCCCTTGACTCATTGTTTCAATCGCTCTGGGTTCTTTATGCATTTGTTGTCCTTGTGGATTATTTCTGAAGAATGGTGGATTAGCTCCCTTCTTCCTCTGATCCATCTTGAATTTCCTATTGTCTTCCCAAGCCTTTTCGAAAGTTGGCCTTGCTTTCTGCTGATCAAATAGGAATTTATCTCTCCTTATGGTCTCTTCTAATGTCTTGGGATCATCATACTATATTTTGTCATTGGTGAACGATGGAAATCCACTTAAATACCTTTGAATTTTGACTGTCTCATCCTTGATGAAAGAGACATACTTCAGCAGTTCCAGAAATCTTCTCTTATATTCATCTATGGCCATACTTCCAAGCTTAAGTTCAAAGAACTCTTTCATTTTCTTTTCATAGTATCTCTTAGTCAATTACTTCTTCTCAAAATACTTCTTGAATTCCCTCCAAGTAACACTTTTCTCTACAATGTGTTTTACCTGCACAAGTTGATCCCACCACATGGAGGCCTTTTCTTTGAGTTGATAGATAGTGATTCTACCTTCTACATGAGAAGAATAATTATACAATTGAAAATACTTCCTCATGCCTAGCAACCATGTTTCTGCATCTTCATCCCTCTTGTGCTCACCATCAAATGTAGGAGGTTTGTTTTTGTTCATTTCTCACTGCAACTCATCCACCCCAGATCTCTTATACCTTCTGACAGGGGATCGACTTGAGTTGTTTCCTTCTCTCTTATGGGAATGCCTTTGGGAATGATGGTGATGTCTACTAGCAATTTTTACTTTTCTTTTCTCCTCTGAAGGTTTGTGACTCCCAGATTCACTTGAGCCACTCTCCTTAACCAAATTATTTTCTACTCTATTCAAACCCTCCAATAGCTTCATGTTGAAGTCATCCTACTTCTCTTTGGCTTTCATAATCCTTTCATTATCAACTTTATGGATTTGGACATCCTTCTGCAAATTCTTAATGGTCTCATCCATATTCATATCTTCATTCCTTTCTTCTCCATGTCTGTTAGAGTTCGTTCCTTCCATGCCCAAATGGAAATCCACCCCTCTACTCTCATTTGGCTGACTTTAATTCCCCTGTGATTCTTCCATTCCTATGGACTCTGCACTGGTTTGACCTGATCGAGTTGTTATTAATTCTGCAAAATGTGTAGCCATAGAAACTAATTAGGCTAACAATTCAGCAATTCATGAGAATATGCACCATTTCGATTCAACATACACATCAACATTATCACTTTGGTTTCCTGGTGTTATCACCATGACAATTCTAGATAAGACCCAAGTCTCAAAAACAAAAATGCGCAGTGCCTTCCGAGATACACTTGTGCAAGAAGGTGGTTCGTTGAAACCACTTTCACCAAGACGTGGTATCACATGTCTCAACATGTCAAATCCACCACTCGTGGAGCGGGCGATGGCTTAGTTATATCACCCTGCTTCACTCGTTCGGTACTTCACAGCCATGTGATGTCAATCAAATTCCACCATGTAATGAACTCAAAAGCTAATCATTCGAAATGGATTGGCCGAGCATGGCAACCCAATGCTCTTGTACGTAATTCGTCTATGCTTCATAAATGGAATTCTATAATTACCACTCCCCAAGTATATATCTGCATATCCATAACCAAGGTAATCCCCAACTGCTCGACTTTATACTCTCTATAAAAACACCTTTCAGTATCCACAACCTGAGATACATGGACAAGGCTAAATTGAGTGAGACTGGTTATTCAAGCAACATGCTAGACTTTTCTGCGAATAAGGAGGAAAGGGTCCTTGCGCACATTCTAGAAACTAAGTTCCACACAGAGCTGGCTATAGACTCACGGTTCGAAGTCAAGTTGAATCCCACTATAAAATATTTATTCATCAACAGGCCAGCCGCTAAGAAGAAAAGGAGTAAGCGGCATAAGAAGGAGGAATCTACGGTTGAAGCGGTCGAAAGTGTTGGAGAGAATCAACCGGTCTGGTTAGATTCTTCCTTAAAGGAGGAGATCACTAAGATGAAGTAATTTTTCAACTAATATAAGCATGTCTCAGTGAATTTTGAACAGCCGGTAGAGGAGGTAAAGAGTACCAGAGATGATAGGCCTATTCTTCAAATGACCCTTTTTTCTCAACAGACTAACTGGTGTCATCTCCCTTTTTGTAATTTTGTGATTATTATGATTATATAAATATAGAAACGGATTTTAGACTGTTTTATTACAATTTCTATCTGGTGATGTTATGAATCTTGTTTTATTTTATAATAATATTTTCTTGTAATCTTATATTTGTATTTTCATCTGTCTAAATCAGAGGAAATTAAAACTCAGAATTATTTTTAGTTAATTCTTTGATGTGGTTATGTATTTCTTTTTCTTTTATTATTATGCAATTTAAAATCAGACTCATCACCTTCCAAGCGACTTCGTGCACCTTAAACTTGACCTGTTCATTTATATTTATCGTGCATAGCAATATTACAAGGTAAAGCGCTTTTTCGTGCACCTAAATCTACTGTGCATTTCTTCTTCATCGCACCGACAACTCACGCGCACTACTCTTGCATTGTGCGTCAATATCCACCGCGCATAGTTTCAGTACTGTGCATTGACATTCCTCATGCATTTCATCCCATGCATGCACCATGTCAAGTTCATCATATTCCATCACGCCCAAATATCTTCACACACTACTGAATACACTGTCACGAAACAACTTATACTCATACTTATGCACGTACCAACCAAACTCCTCTACGTTAAGAAATACTTGTGCACCCCATGTGCACATTACTATGTGTGTGCTCACCACGCTAGTCTAAATTCAACGTGTGCATCTAACCATAATAATATTCTGCGCGACACCACAATTTACTACACACACTGGCACGCCAACGTTTTCCATGGACACTCCGTGACTCCAATTCTAGTCACTTCAAAGTTACTCTTCTATGAATATTCGCTTCAATTGACCCCCTTTGGCCCATCCAAGCTCACTGTTGAACTAAATCTCTGATACCATTATGTAACATTCCCCCGTCCAACCTCAGGTCGGGGTGCGCTACTCCAGAGTAACCACTCATGCTCTGACACCAGCCGGTAACATTCCCAGCCTTTAGGCTGGGCCATGATACTCTAGGGAACGCTTTCATTCCCATACTATGGAACATACAGTAGCATACCCAGTAGTCAACTGAGCAATGCCACATAAATTTACTCTTTAAACTATATGCAACTAAAACATATACATACAACATGCTCGCGGAAGATTTACATATAAACATAAACAAATAATTACTTTCTATAACATATGACTTTTATACTGAAATAATAGTAACTACATATATGCAGCATTTACAAAGAGTTACCCATAAACATACAGACAATTATAATCACATATATTATAAACTGTAACATAGGCATGTAAATAACAAGAAGCATATAATTTTTATCATACAACTGGTACTTATCTTGGAAATATTGTCACCAACTACTTACATACTATCCACGAACCTCCCAGCCATAGACTACACTGTTCATCACTATCAACAGTGAGTCACCCCTGAGCTGGGACTGAACTCCACCCAGGCTAAAGGGTTCCTATCTAGGATAAGGCTCATGGACAACAGGAAAGACTCTGTCTCAGGTGCTCACTCAACTAACAACCTACA
>SNQJ01S0022665.1:41026-59504 GCA_010110895.2 Picea sitchensis | reverse complement strand
CATTATCATCAAGGACAATACATATTATATTACATAAATCATCAGTCAATCAATCCTTTGACATCAATCAATCACTTGACATCAATCATCAAACCATTGGCATGAATGACAACATGATCCAACAATACCTGTCCTCCTTGGGTGTTTCTTTCTGGATCTTAGGAAGATTATCAACATATGCACCAGTCTTTTCTCCTCTTCAAGTAATGATATTAATATTGGATAGTTTTCCCTTGAGTTCCCTCTTTATCTCTAAGTCGATAAATTTTCCTCCTCGTTGACATGCTCGATCTTCCCATTTTGCAATTAGCCTTGGGCAACCTTCAGTTGTGTGTCCATTGGTTATGCAGTGTGAGCACCATGGTCGTCTCAGTTGAGGAAAATCCCTAGCCATGTGACGTTTCTCATCATATTTGTAGCATATTCTTGGTCCTATTCCCCTTGTTCTTCCTCCTTTGAAGTATCCTCCGACCCCACCTCCTCGGCCTCTTCCCAGTCCTTGAGGGGTTTCATTCACCCTGAATGATGTTCGATCCAATCTGTCTGCAAGTGCATCCAAACCTCTATACTGATTCATAACATGCATGGTATATGCACATAAATCATAGTGTATGGTATTCGATACTGTAGAATACTTCTAAATAATAGGGCACTACCTTGTCACATGCCCATGAATTCGGCAGATCTCGCAATACTTATCTCAATGTGATGCTTATTTTCCTAGGAAGGCATGATACGAGGTTGGGGTATGGAATGGTAAATTCTCAGATACTTGCACAACTCCTCCCGTGGGTCCTGACGAGGGCCCATGAGATTTTGATGCGGTTCCATTCCCCTCATATGTGGACATTCATTCACCAGATTCCCCTCTGTGTAGCATCCGGTACACCAGACTTGCGGTTGTCCTGTTTTGGGTATCATCAATTCTTAAATATTCTCTGTCAGTGTTGATATTTGTCCTTGTAGTTGCACCAAATTGGATCTGTTGGGGGTTTGTTCAACCTCAGACTCCCTGGATATCCTTCCATGGATTCAATCTTCATTGATTGTTCCAAGGAATCTATCAAGGAGACTATCCACTATTGTGTTAGCGAAATTCATGTCAGAGGTAGAAAACCTGGATATACCACTCTCTCTGGTGATATTCATGAATTGGATTCGCTATCCTCCCAATATAATCCTTAAACTTATGACTATATTCCCAAATTGATTCTCCTTCCCTCTGTTAAATATCGTGCAACTCAGAGAGAGCATGTTGTTCTGACTGAGGTAGCTTAAACTTTGTTATGAATTTTGTCTAAACTTGTCCAAGTGTGAATGCTTGCCCTTGCGTTCATCATGGCTCAATACCCTTTATGTACCATTTCATAGCATGACCTCTCAAGGTAGTTTGGAATTCAACCAGTTTATTTACATCTAGATTCCCTCTGGACCTCCAAATCGCTTCACATAGAAACCAATGTTGCTCAACATCCTTGTCTCCTTTACCCCAAACTTTTGGGTATTGAGCGATCAAACCTCCTGCGTTCCCATCCATTGTTGATATTGTTACTCCTATCAGATTAAACCCTACCGATCCTAGTTTTGATATACCTGGGGATCCCAATATCCTCCTAGTATGCTTGCTCATCAGCTGTGACTAACTAACTGACTAAATTGAAATAAGAATAACATAAGAAGGTAGTATAGAATTTACCACTGGTATAGAAGACACTTGGGGGACGGGTGATTTGGGGATGGTTCCACTGGCTTCTGGGTGGGTTTCTTTGATCTGGGGGGTCTCGTTCTCATCCTCTAGAGCATTCTCTTCATCCAGGCTCTTGATATTTCCTAGTATCAGGGATGCATATCCTGTTTCTTCTGCAATATCCATGCCAAACTGATATTATCTTTCTTCTACACATTCTTTTTCTTGTCCACCCTCTTTGGGACTTCTTTGTCTCTGTTCTTCTCACTCGTTTAGTCTTTGACTGGCCAATATTCCCTGTCTTCTCATATTCCTCAACTCTTCCTCCTTTCCTTCATTGAATTCTCCTGGTTTGAGTTCTTTCATAAACACCTCAGACTGCTTTACTTCTTTCTTTATCTTACTGTGCCACCACTTCTCAACTATGGTGGCTCTTTTCAAGGATCTCTCATTCCTTACGTCCATTTATTGTCTCTCCCCCATTTATCAAAGAACCCTGTCCCCTTTCTCAGGCCATGATCCCACCCCAAATTCACCCCACCCCAAGCATGGGTGTTTAGGCTATCATCTCAATCGGAGAGATGGTCAACATCCCCTCCTCCATAAAGAATACCTTAATCCACAAGGTAATTTCTCTCAATAGTCTTCCCTATGAATATTTCTTGAAATCCGATTCTGCCCTTGAAAACGACTGGTGGTTCTCAGCTAAAAACTTGATAATGTATCCTTCCATGGTTGTATTGACCCAGAAATCAACTACTCATGTGATTGAGTGATCTAGCAGATGAAGCGTTGCAATATTTTTTGTATCCCAAGTACATGTATTCTTGACTCAGTCTTGGAATTCTGGAGCTTCTTCGAGCCTCTCTATTCAATAGAATAGTTCTTCTAGAAATTTAACCTAAAATATCTTGTAATGGTCGCTTGATTTTTCTAAGTAAAAGATAACCTCTCTTGTATATTTCACAGATTTACCTCACAACTCTTCTTCTTTCCATATGAAGGCATCGCAATTTCTCTCCCACCACTGGTTAATATCGGATCAGTGGATTCATGGAATAATTCTCTCTACAAGCTCCCTCTTGAAGCAGGTCCCAAAAATGTAACCATTTTGTTGGTGTGGAATTGATTAGACTAGGGTCCTTCTCAGGTTACCAACAAAAGGTACCGAACTAGTATAGAGTGTTGGCATTTTCATCTTCCTTTAAGGGAGGAAGTCTCACCCGACACGCAACCAAGACAAGGAAAATAGGGAAGGGTAAGAAGAATGCTTAGACAAATCCATACAATCGCAGGATCTTTGTTAGTCTTGCACAAGATAGATTAAACCCATAACTTCCTGAACATTCCTAACTCAGTTTAAAGAAAATAGAGTTTTGTTTCATTCATAAAGAAACTTTATCCAATTAATCATATCTAACTTAAATACAATATGAAACAACATTCAATATAATCTGAAGCTAAACAGACACAATATTTTCAAAATTTGGGTCTCTCTTTGTATTAACACCATATGGATCTTGTCAATTACATGATTCTACTCAGTTACAGACACATCTCAGTCATGCCAGAGATTAACATCAAAACTCTATGCTACTAAGAAACAAGGTTAACCCAAACCATTTTTATTTCAACATTATAACATGACCTGACTCTGTTACAGCCTTAGCCTAGTTCCAAAACTCAGACTCTATAATTATATCTAACATTTACCCAAAATGGACAATAACAAAAAACTCAAACCCATTCTAACAAACATCTAAACAAATATCCGAACAGTCAACCCTTTACAATCATATTCATCCCATATATATAAGCCAATTGGTATCTTAGGGTTTGAGACTTTGAATGCTTTCTTGTTCTTGTTCTATTGTAACTTATTTCTTCATGTTGGTGTTGTGTTGTCCTTCCTTCCTACCATTTTTGGTTTATTTCTTTTTTCTATTTTCCAGCTCCTATGTGACTTGTGCAACTTTTGTTTGACAAAAAATGGGACTGTAGAATTCCTTGTGCAACTTCTAACAACATAACCGAAGGGCCCAATAGTTGTCGCAGTGTTTGAGGAGTTTATTCATAAGTTTCTAAAAGTCTACTTGGATGACTAGATTATATTTAGCCTATTACGGGATCATGTTGAATTGTTAAGATTGATGTTGGATAAGTGTAGATAAAATTAGATATACTTAAACCTAAAGAAGTGTATTTTTTATGCACCGTTCGAAATATTATTAGGACATGTGGTATGCAAACAAGGTTTGATAGTTGATCCTTCCAAGATTGTAGTTATTATGTACTTACAACCACCCACATCAGTCAAACATTTGCATGCAACATTAGTTCATATAGGTTGTTACATGAAATTTATCAAAGGATATGCACAGGTTATAGCACCAATGGAAAAATTACTGAAAAAGGAATCAAAGTTCCAGTTGAATGATGACTATCAGGAAAGACTAGACACACTGAAACAAAAGTTAGTAATTGTGTCGATCTTAATTTTCCCAGACTAGAAAAAGGACTTTCACGTAGATGTATATGCATCATCAATAGCATTAGGAACAATATTCTCCCATACAGGAGAGGGAGAAATAGATCACCCAATATCTTTTGCAAGTAGGAAGTTATCAACAATGGAAAACAATTATACCACAACAAAATGTGAGGGATTGTCTATGGTGTATGTGTTGTAAAAGTTCAAAAACTACTTCCTAGGATCACACTTTAAGATGCACACAGACCATTATACACTGAGATATTTGGTCAACAAGATATTGTTGGGGGGAAGGATTTGCATATGGATCCTATTGTTCTAGGAATACGACTTTTAAGTAGTAGTAAAACCAGGTAAATTGAATGTAGGACCAGATCACTTGTCGCACATACTCTTGGGAGAAAAGGTAAGATAACTAGATTAAAACTTACCATATTGGTAATTATTTTTTATTAAGATGGTGGAAGATTATTTTTCATACATTGTACATTTATTAAGTACAGAGATGGCCCCCTTAGACATGGTAATTGCGCAGAAAAATAATTTGGTAGTAAAGGCTACAAACTACGAATTAATTGTATGAATCTTATATAAACTGAGCGCATATGGAATATTGATACGGTGTGTGGTTGAACACGGAAGGCCAATTATATTGGTAGAAGTGCACGATGGGATAGTAGGAATATATTATGTAGGGAAAGCCACCGCGCAAAATATATTACACGCAACAAAACATATTACGCACAGGACTATGGTGTCGTACACACCACAGGGATGCAAAGGAATACTCTCATACATGTGATGTTTGTCAAAGGGTCAGAAATCCATCCAGAAGGGATGAGATGCCATTAAATACACAAATTACATTACATATTTTTGGTAAGTAGTCCATATAATTTGTTGGAGTAATCAACCCACCAACAAGAAGATCAGGGGCTAGGTACACCATTATGGCAACAAAATATCTGACTCAGTGGGAAAAATTTGCACCAATTACAAATTACAGTGCAAAAACTATTGCACGCTTTTTTTTTGAGAATATAGTAACTCAGTTTGGATGTCCAAGAACATTGATGAGTGATCAAGGGACACACTTCATCAATAATACCATAACATATTTGACCGAAGAATTCCAAATTCACCATTATAAGAGTACGTCGTACCACCCGTCGACCAATGTCACAATGGAAGCATTCAAAAGAATCCTAGAGAATGCACTAACAAAAATATGCAATGTAGCAAGAGATGACTGGGAGTTAAGATTCCATGTTGTACTATGGGAATATAGAACAACCAACAAAAAATTGATAGGGAAAACACCTTTAATGTTGATGGAGTTTATTGTACTGATCCTACGCGTCGCAATTATCATGAATCTTTCAGATTCAGACACAATATAGGAATGAATATCGCAATTAGTACAACTTGAGGAGGATAGATTGATCACATGGTTTCACTAGCGGGTCCAAAATCAAAGGGAAAAAACATGGCATGATAGACACATTAAGTTGAAAAAAATCCAATTAGTCGACTTGGTACTACTAGATGATAGAAAATTTATGTAGCATGTAGGGAAGTTTCGTATACACTGGTTAGGACCATATATGATCAAGGAGGTGATGGAGGAAAGTATTGCGTAGTTGGAAACACTTAATGAAGAAGAATTGAAAGGAAGGGTGAATGACAGTCAGTAAAAAATCTATCAATAGGGATGATGATCCGCACAATAGGAGGAAACGTGCAATGAAAAAAAAAGAGAACGTGTGCATAAATAATGACAATGGGAACCACACACAGAGGTGTAACTGCCCCAATCAAGGAGACCTGACACAAAAGTGATAAACTATACATTAGTAACTGCATTGTCCCAAATGACAAGACCATTGCAAGTACAAAAAGGGAGAAAATGATAGTTACGGGTGGATAAGGACAAGTCATAAAATGATCTTCATAACATGGCATAAAGCCACCATAATGCCAAGTCATAAATCCATCATAATGACAAGGAATAAAAACATAGCGCCATCGATTTGCATGATACGCGGGTAGTACATGGTGGAAATCCAATAATGGATTTGGAAATAAAGAACTATTAATACAAACACCTATCACATTATGGGTAGATGAGATAGGAGGGAAGGCATGAAGATAAGTGCACAACTGGAACAAGGGTATAAAATCAGATATAGTTTCCAAATGTAGGATATTGTTACTTAGAGTTACAGGAAAAACAGAGAGCATAAATCTATCACGAGATACAAAGCTAAAACACCTATCAAATACTACTTAAATACAAAAATGGATCCACCCAGATCCACAGGAGCAACAACAACTATAACAAAGATGATTTGTAGCAGGGCTCCAGTAGTTGAACCAGAGATTGAGGAAACCCCTAGCACATACTCATCAAACTCGAGGCTTCTTAGTGACTACATACCTCCTAGAAAGGATCATGCCCCACTAGTCACATTGCCAAAGACTCCAGACTATATGTTGGTGACCCCAGACATTCTAGAGGAAGTCATCATTGATGAAGACATGTTGGGGAAGGTACCTCAATTTAAATATGCATACCATGACATTATCGATTTGGATAAGTTCCCTAAGCTTGTGCCCCATGAATATCTCTAACTAAAAGTACATCCACTCACATAGTAGAGCATACTAGTACCCAAGGTTTGAGCCAAAGGGTTGGAGAAAGAAGGCCTACTCAACCTGTTCGACATCCCACACTTCGAACACAACAATGAAGTCAATTCATGCTTGAAATGACTCTTATCCTGCATGCATGGGGGGTACATGTGGCTGGATAAGCCAATATATATTGACACATAATTGATATCAAGAATAACTGGGTTTCCAACCCAGGGGGAAGACCCTGCTCTATTATTCGCAGAAAAGAAGAAAGATAGAGAACTATCAGAGGATATGCGAGCAAAGTTTCACACGGTTATAGGAGTGTGCATCCTAGATGTTCCAACTATATGTGACCCAACAATTCGAATAGAAACACATAATTTAGCATGCAGGTTGCTACGAAAGTGCAGAAAGGATCAAGTACCAGTAGGGGTAATAGTTGCGGCAGAAAAATGTGTATAAGGCACTAAAATAAGATGGGAACCATTCCTACTAAACCAATTCCTACTATACTACGTAGAATCCTGAGATAAGGGAATGGGGATTCACTACCCATGGCTCTTGATTTTGATTTCTTTCATAACATGGGGTGAGCCATATGATGTGTAGTTCTTAGGGCTGAGAGGGAATCTATGTGTAGCGACAAAGTACCCGAATTTATGGTTTTCAACAAACAAAAGGAGACAAACAGACAACAACAAAAAATACTTCCTCTATGCTGAAACGATTCGACATAGTATATGGAACACACCATGGATGTCACCACAGTTGGTGGAGGCATATGGACCAGTTGAGGAGTTTCACACAGACATGAATCACATGTAAATTAAATCTAAGAAGGATCCAAGGGAGGAGTGGGTTAAAACAAAGTACAAAATGACAAAAGAAGACATTCAGTCGATCATGCAGGATTGGGAACTAGAGTGGAAGGTCCCCACACAAGGGGATGTGACAACGCAAGTCAGGAACAATGATGTGACACAACACACATATATAGAGATGGACACTCAAAACAATGGTGCAGAGGACACAAATCAAGGAAATGACACGAAGGAGGAACCATAAACAAAACAAACAGACCAATTCCCACTACCCAAACCTTAGACGAGGAGAAAACGGTAGGACCAAAGCACAAGTCCATCTGCACAGAAGAAGAAAAAGGCCCAAAAGACACCAGTTGTATAAACCCTAACAAATAAAAACATGGACAAAATTGGATACCACCTAAGGGATTCCATGAAGGAATTCCTTGAAGAGACCACAAAGAAATAGAAAGAACTACAAACGAAGGTGCAGGACCAATGTATGATGTTACAAAAGTTATTGGAAATAGTCTGGTGGACACCTGTGTAAGGACCCAACATAGGATAAGAATGAATAACATAGGAAGTATGAACTATTATATCAACACAAATGACCGCAGATCGTAGAGTGATTTAGATCCTAGTAGAGACAATCGGGTTATCCAACTTTGAAGTACAAGAGAAGCTACAAGGACTAAGTCACATGGACCTAGTCATGTCACAGATGCCTATGGAATTATTACAGGATTTGCACACAAGGATCATGTAGGAACTACATTTCCAAGCAGAAACCTTAGTTAGTGAATGGGGTAAAGAAGAAGCTGAGAAGATGGAATTGTAGAAGAAATGTGCCACTACAGTAAAGGAAAAGTGCACAATAGAATAAAAAGTAGAAATTGTAGTAAAAGAGAAGAGAAATGTTTAATGAAAGGTAGAGAAAGCATTGAAATAGAAGAGAGAGGTAGACGCCAGGGTCGATAACTCCCTGAAAGAGAAGGACAAGGTGGAAGAAAATGTCGAGAGAGATTTGAAGGAAAAGGATGAAGTCGAACGATTGGAAGAGAAAATCCAAGTGACAATATAGAACCTATTCAAAGAATTCCCAAAATTACCATTGGTAGTAGAGGCCACAATAGAAGAGAAGGTATCCAAGATAAGTGCAGTCATCAAGGAAATCTGGAACAAGATCATTGTTATAAGTCAAAATGCCACTAGTAAGCATCTCTGATGTTGGCCTACTCACTCATACATCTTCCAACCTTTTTGTTGGATTTCTTCTCAAAAAACAAGTTTTTGTATGGTATATGTGCCCTAATGCATATTAAAAGTGTGTTCACTCACATTTTTCATACCTAAAATCCCGCATACACACTCTAGCTGTATAACTAAAATTCTTCATGTACTCTAAAAAGTTGCAAAATAAAATATAAATTATGCACTTTTCGATGGAGTTTACGGGGCTATCTTAGGTTTTTAAACCATATTACCTCATGTATACCTTGTGAAAATGAATTAACCATTATTTTTCTCATTTAAAAGGGCCCTAAGGGGGTCTTTTGGAAAATATGAAAGAGAGGCAAGAGAACTCTTCCAAATTTCTCCCTTGTATTCCAAGCCTTCTTGCATTATGTTCTGAGTTTCATCCTCAACATTCCCTTCCATCCATCCTCCTTATACAATCCATCCTTTTCCCCTATACTGGTATGTTGTTTGTGAGGATAGCATATTGAGAATAGTGCACTTGGATTCAAAGTAGAGGAACCCAGGCGAGGTTTGTGGAGCAGTGCCAACAAAATTCAGGTTGTAACTTCTAATTTTGTTATTAATAAAAGAGAAAACGGTGTGTCCCGGATATTTATGTATTGATGTTTGTATTTATGGATGTTTTTCATGAATATCTAACCCTGTAGATAATATCGATAACTAAGCATATGTTTTCATAGTTTGTTCTACAACAATGTTTCATGCTATCTTTGGGAGGATGCCTATAATCTTAGAATGGACATCAACCAGAAGGTATCGACAATAATCATAAAGACTTAAGTTACAAATTTTGATATTCTCTCTCTTCCCTTAATTATCATAATGGTTTTTTTTGGTTTGGGTAGAATAGAATCTTTTTTGTATTTTAAGGTGTCAAGGCTATGCCTAGTTGTTAGACCTCATACCCCTATGGCTAGTGCATATAAATATATTCCTCCAAATCCACATGGAGAAAAGTTTTTTTTACATCTAATTGTTCAAGATGAAAATATTCTACTACCACAAGACTTAAAATATTCCTAATTGAAGTCATTTTAACAACAGGATAAAATATTTCATCAAAATACATACCTTTATTTTGTGCAAACCCCTTTACAACAAGTCTAGCATTGTATCACTTTTTTCCTCCATATTCTTCCTTCAAGCTATAAACCCATTTATTCTGCAATGCTCTTTTTCCAACACGAAACTAAACCAAATCCCAAGTCTGGTTATTTACCAATGAATCCATTTCCTCTTTCATGCCTTGCTCCCACTTCTTTTTAGTGTCTACCTTCATTACCTCTTCATAAAATTCTGGGTCACCAGAATTAGTCAACAATAAATAATACAATAAATTAAAGTATCATTTAGGGGGTCTACTTAACCTCGTAGATCTTCTAACAACACTTGCAGAAGTTTGAGGTACCTTATTCTCCTATTGTTGTACATTTTAATTTTATGGTACCTTTGGAATTTATTTTTCAATGATCTCATCAAGCATTGTGTATTTTGGTTTTTCATTTTCCTGTTTCTTTCCCTGCAAATGATAATTGTACATGACCATCTCATTGAATATGACATCTCTACTCCTAATGATTTTGTGATTTTCACAATACCATAAGCGATAACCAAAAGCATTAACAATGTATCCAATAAAGGTACACTTCTTGGATTTTGAATCAATCTTTGTTCTATTTTCTTTATCAATATGGACAAATTCTTCACAACCGAAAGTATTCAAAAAAGAATAGTTTACCTTTTAACCTATCCATGCCTCCTCTGGAATTCCACCATCCAAAGAGCTTAAAGGTCCTTTGTTTATTAAGTAAAAAAATATATCTACAACATCTTCCCAGAACTATAAGGGAAACCCAACATGCAATTTCATACTCCTTGCACACTCCATGATTGTCCTGTTCATCCATTCCGACACACCATTTTCTTCTGGTGTTCTTGGAACTATTTTCTCTCTACAAATCCCATGGTATGAATAGTAATCATCAAACTCCTTGCTGAAATATTCACCTCCATTGTTTGATCTAAGACACTTCAACCTTTTTCCTATTTCATTCTCAACCAAATCTTTCCATTTATTAAAAGTATCAAAAACATCATATTTTTGTCGAATGCAATAAACCTAATTTTTTCTAGTTGCATCATCAATAAAAGCAACATAATAACAGGAGCCACCAAGAGATGATACTCGAGATAGTACCCATACATTTGTATGCACAAGCTCTAACATTTCACTCTTATTTTCTTTTCTGACTCTGAGAAATCTAACTCTCTTATGTTTTCCATAAACACAATGCTCACAGAAATCCAAATCAATTTGTTTAAGATCTGGCAACAAATTTCTTTCGTGAAGTATCTACATCCCCTTCTCACTCATGTGTCCAATCCTATGATGCCACAGTGATGTATACACTCCTGTAGAAGCTAAACAGATAGAAGAGTCAGTATTACCAGTACATAAATACAATGTACCTACCTTCTCTCCTTTTTCTATCACCAGTGGTCCTTTGGTGACCTTCCACACCTTATCTGTAAATATGGATATACAACCTTCACTTTCCAACTTCCATGTTGAAATTAGATTTTTCCTTAGATCTGGAATATTTATTACCTCTTTCAATAACCATTGGTTTCCATTCCTTTGATATATTTTTACCTTTCCCATTCCAACAATTTTGCATGGTGCATCATCACCCAAATGAACCTATCCAAAATCACCTTGAACATAATCTAGAAAATGTTTCCTATGGGGTGTGTCATGAAATGAAGCACCTAAATCTACTACCCAAGACTCAGAAATATTATCTGCAGAATGAATCAAATCATCTTGTAACACATCACCTGTTACATTTGCTTCTTGATTTTTCTCAGGGTGTCCATCTCTTTGTTTCTTTGGAGCTCTGCAGTCTTTCTTCAGATGTCCTTTCTTCCCACAATTCCAACACTCTATGTTTCCCAGTATGGATTTGGATCTTCCCTTCCTAGAATTCCCTTAGTTCTCTGATCCCTTTCCTCTATCCTTTTGTATTCTCCTTTTCTCCATGTTTAACACATTACCTGATGTCTCACCTATGTTTTTCCATCACATTTCCTCGCTAAGGATAAAACCAACAACATCATCAAATTTTAAAGTGTTTGAACCAGATATAGAGCTACTTACAACCATGAACAAGTTGCTCTAGATTTATGGAAATGAGCACAAGATTAGAAAATCCCTGACCTCATCATAAAAGTCCACTTTTATAGAACTTAGCTGATTAGTAACCATATTAAATTAATTTAAATGATCTGCAACAAAACCACCTTCTAAAATCTTCATATTAAATAATCTCTTCATTAGAAATATTGTATTGGATGCTGAGGGTTTTTCATACAGTTTATCCAATGCATCCATCCACTCCTTCATTGTCTTTTCTTTTGAAATATTGAAAGCCATCGAACCTGCCAGGCTCAGTCGTATCGTTCCTAGTGTCTTTCGGTCAAGAACCTCCCATTCTTCATCCTTCATGTCTATCAGCTTCTTTTCTATTCCACCTAATGGTAAGAATAGATCCTTCTGATATAAACAATCTTCCATCTACATATTCCATAACTGGTAGTCTTGGACATTAAATTTCTCAACCCTAAACTTTCCATCTTCTTCCCTTGCTCCCACTCGAACCAGGAACCCTCTTTTCCTGCAAGTTACCTTTCTCTCTGATACTATTTGTTAGAAATATAGGATCACAGAGCAACAAAATAAAACAAATGCATAAATAAAACACAAAATATACATAATACAATAGAGACACAGATATATGTGGTTTACTCAGTGTGGGCTATATCCATCAGAGAATTTTTCCAGGTCCTTCCTTTATTATTATCCATCAAATGAAGGGATACAACCTAAAACACATCCATTGTAACTTCCTCTTCTTTCTCTCACAACAATACACAACCACAACACTATTCCCTCATAAAAGAGGGTTTCCTTATAGGGAAAATAACCATAACATAACTTCCATCGTTAGATGTGCTACCTTATAATGAATGGTCTACATTTACTATGAAATTGCGATATACATTTACAAGGAAAATTTTCCTTTGGGTGCTTTTCCCCCAAACCCCCATTGGGGATTTCTATCCCCCAAACCCTCTTCGGGGTCCCTCTTTCACTCAGACCCTACAGGGGAGGCAAGCCCCCCCTGCAACCCCCCCCGTGTGGAGGAGTGTATAGTATTCTGGGATATACAGTCTTCATGGGGTATAAACACAGCTGAAAGAAAATACCTATGAAACAAGAAGATAATCAATATCCATAGCCAATATCACTACTGCACCCCTAAGTAATCAAGACACTAAAATTAACGCTTAATGTTAAAATCAATTATACTTTTTCGTTTAAAGGGTACACCAACTAGACTAGGATTTAGGGCCTTGGATTAGGTGTGGAGAGGAAACTCTCCAAGGATACTTAACAAAATTAAGAGTCTGCGTTAGGGAGTGTTAAATTCCAGTGTCATAAAAGTTAGTCAGGGCCCCCTCTAACACAGGGGCTAAACATGAGGTTGTGTGAGGAAAGGAAGAGGAGATAGCCCCTCCAAATCTAGACCAAGTGTAATGGGTATCATATTTTGAGGGTTATTCTTGGGATTCCACTGACTTCATTTGACTATGAAGCTTTGTGGACCTTGAATCCATTCAGGATCCTCATTTTTCTTCCATACCATTTGATTTTAGTACCCTTGAAAGGCTTCAAACATAGTTATCCTTCTCATATGATATGCACGATTGTTGACTGTAACCACCTGGTGACTAACTGTGAGATGGAAACTTAGTTTCCTTTTTATAGGTACTTACACAGGTGACTGTAGGAGCATACCATGGTACCTAGGATAGATTTCAAACCATGCTTCACAGAGTATACCTGGACGTTGTTTCCATGTTTGAGTTACACTTACACCATTAAGTTTCTCTAGTGTTGGTTGGAGTAACTGTTCTTCCTACATTTTTATTGATTTATCTTTAGGGCCTTTTTAGTGGTGTGCTTTATTCTCCTTAGTTTTCCATAGCGATTTAATCAGTCATTTATTTGGTTCTCTGACCTCAGGTGGTATACCGTCCACTCCATCGGTCATGAGGAATTTTGGGTCTTCCACTTAGAAAAGAGAATTTACCTCCTTATAGGAATATATTTTTGTACTATTGATTTACCAAAGTCAGTGTGTGAGACTTTTACGGGCTTGAATGATCCTGCAAGGGAAGAACCTGTGCATAATATATTCATGGAAAAATTTCCTGAAGATACCAACTAAGGAACCCCTTTGCAAGGGGATTCTTATGCTTTTCCTTTCTTTGGAAACGGTTGTGTCCCTTTGATGTCCATTTTGAACATTCCTGGGTTAAATGTGGGACTACCAGTTTGGTTGGGTACCATTCCAAAAGTCCTGAATGCTCTTGAAGATTCTTAGTTAAGAACCTTATGTCATGGTAATCACGTTGAAGTTCCTTCGTCAACAAAGTCTTCTCCTCCTCCTTTTTCCTTGTCTGGTGAATGTATATCTACCAGTAAATGAAAGTCTAAATGGAATAGAAAGAAGAATAATAGGAAGAAAAAATCACCAACATCCGTGTGTCATGATGGAGATAGATATTCAACCTATGCAAGTCATGTTGAATACCATCACCCAACATCTGCAAGTCATGATGCGGGTAAGAACCCAGTCTCTATAATTCATGTTGGGGGGGGTAATTCAGTCACTGCTATTCATACTGGTGATAGGTCTGTAGCCTTTGTGAGTCATGCTATCAACCAATCACAAACCTCTACAAATCATGTTGGATATGTGCAACCAACCACCGCAAGTCATGATGGGGGCACGGACCTAGTCCCTATGAGTCATACTAGAGTTCAACAACCAACCTCTTCTAGTCATGTTGGAGAGTTGTCAACAACCTTTGTGAGTCATGTTGGAGTCAAGAAACCAACCACTGGTAGTCATTATGGGTGCATTGATTCTATTGAGAAACCTAGATGGATAGGATGTAAGCCTAATTTCCCTTGTAATATTTGAAAGGGATATTAACTTACTCATTTATGCACCATCCTTCAAGAGGAACAAAGATTTCAATCCCTTTCTACAAGATCTTCTGATTCTGATTCCGAGTATTCCTCAATTTACCCACAATATATTCATACTTTGGTTGATGAATTGGTTGTGATGATGCAATATTCGACTGATCCCACTCCTCTTTTGGGGGTTGGTGCACCTTCAAAGCATGTTGTCTTGTAGCCTATTCATATAGTCATTGAGGAAGTGGTCATGCCAATGCAATCTTCGGTTGATCCTACTCTTCTCTTGGAGTGTTTCGAGTCTACCAAAGTGGTCATGTCGATGCAATATTTGGTTGATCCCACTCTTCTTTTAGGGAGTGATGTGTCTACCGAGTATTTTTTTATCATTTACAGTTCAATACTTTCAGAAAAAGGGGGAATTACTCTCACTTCAAGCGTAGCCCCTCAAAGTCCTAGGATGGTTTCCTTTGATTGTAATGACCTTGTTGATTCTTGCCTTCCTTCTTCTGAACCCTTTCAAATAAGGGAATGTGGATCTATGTGACATTATATATATATAATATTTATAGCATGGTGATTGTACTAAAATATTTTACATGCTCAAATGATATCCATCGAAGCCTCGAAAAATAATATAACAGAGTGAGCACCCAACCCAAGGTCTTAGTCCCAATCCCGATGAAGTACAAATCTATCCATGTGAATAGATGATTTGATTTCAAACATGGTAGAAACCACTTGATTGCCAGTCATTGAGGTAAATCATTAAAAAGTGTGAGGGAAATCACCAATGATGACAATGACTCCCAAGGTACCCTAGTAATTCTAGTGAATGTGAATAAATGATTTGAGGCAAACATTAGTGGAATCATCCGATCAGAGGTTAATGATTTAAACCTATTGCCAGAAGTGAGGAGGCCTTCCATTAAGGCATGCAGGTCCCAAGGTACTAACTGGTTTCTAAGTATAATTCCAAGATAATGTGCTAAATTCAACAGGGATAGACTCGTCAAAGGAGGGCCATGATGTATCCCCCATCATCGACACAAAACTGGCACATGAAAGTGATGTGATATGGTGGATCAAATGAGTATTGACTGACAAAGGAAACAAAAATTGGTAATATTGAAAATGGATGGTTTGAAGTGAAACTTACCTTGAGCATGATGAGGCATGACAAGTGACTTGGCATCATTTGACTCAACGAGTACCAAGAACATAATGCGATGGAAAATAAGAGCACTCTTCGACTGGAACGAAAAAGTATGACGACACATAGAATTGGTATGAATCAGAGACAAGAATATTACCCAACTGTAAGATGAGATTCAAAAAGGTGCCATGTTCAAGGGTGAAAATAAGTTCCATAACGGATTTCAAAAAAATTGATCCACGTCCTTCAATTTCCCCCCCATCCAGATATATGAGTACCTCTTTCTTTTTTAATGAGCTTGAGGAGGATAATAAGGGATCGGTATAGCTCATCCTTCGGATGAGTCCCTCATCATATGTTCTGAATTTATGAGAAGAATGAAATGAAAACAAAGATTTATAATATTAACACAGAGACATGGTGAATAATAATAGCGATATAGTAAAAATTGACTTCTATTAAATAAGATATATGTTGAAATTGTAAAATGAAAACTGAAAAACAAGCTTGCTAGAATGGTGGAAACTTATCTCTAAGAAGAGATGTGACTGTTGGACAACTGAGAGGGGGGAGTGAATTAGTTGTTACCGTTCTTAAATAATAATGCTTCTTTTAAAATATTTACAAGGCACCAACCAACTGGATGGAATCTCCAACTTCCAATCATACAGGCACCAACCTATATAACAGAGAACAAGAGTTCTCCCTTGCACCACCCTGCCACCCTGGTTTCTCTGGCTGCAACCAAATGGAAGCTACAAATCCCTGTGTTCAAGCACCCACTTGAACCTATGAGGACAACAATCCTCCCTAGCACCTCACTTCCACCCTGAAATATAAATCTTTTCTACTGAAACTTATTATAGTGATATGATGTTCAACAATGGCTTACCAGACTCATCATTGTTCTGCTACATTTCATTGCTCTGTCTGCCTCATCTCCTTTATGCACACATTACTTGCGCTATCTCTTCTTCTTATTTTTATGCTCAGTGCTCCATGTCCATTCACTGCACAGTTACTCTTATGTGCAACTCAGCTGCTGCACTCTCCTCCTTATTCACACATGAATCACCTTCACCAACAACAACCACAACAATCTCCAACAGCAACAACAACCACTTCTCTTCTCTGTACCGTGTATATATATCTTATGTGCATCTTGTGCATGCAATATTCGCCATTCTTCTGCATGCTCATACCATGCCAATCTCCTCCACATATCAAGTGCTCTGCATGATCATCATCGCGACTCTTCAACTTCTCTGGCAGTTCAACCCTTGTGTCCAGCATCACTGTATGTTATACTGAGATTCCTCAGCCTCTCTGGAAATTTGAGACTCTTCCTCTTCTTAGTGACAATCGAACTCACCTTCTCTGTTTTAGTTATAGGCCTCAATGCTCATCAGTTGTCAATCACCTCCACGAACATCTTCATCCCTCTTGAAGATTCCCAACAGCTCTTCACCTTCTCTGTCAATCATCCCAAGTGTCTTCGAGTCCTCTGGCTGAAACCATCAGTGGTTTCTGGCAGTTATACTATGTCATGCTACAGTAGCCCTCCGATCTCCTTCAGGTTTATTTACGTCGTTGGATGAACTTTATTAATCTTGCCTTTAAATTGGGTTTCGGCATTTCGACATTCCTATGGCCAAGTGTCTCGACACTTCATGTCGCAATCTCCGAAGCTCTGATACAGAGCTTTTTTGTGTTAGCTCCTGTTATAGGATAAATCCGTGAGTGTTGACACAAACCGATCTCCCTAGATCCACCTGGATCTAGAACAAAACAGGACAGAATAATACACTTTCCCTAGATCTAGCCTATTGAATGAACTAGGAGATAAGGGTTATGGGCATACCTTATGAACTCTTTCCTTAGATCTCTGTTGTTCCAAGATTCGGTCCGATGCTCTTGTTCCATTCAGATCACAACAGTACAAACCAATCGAAGTAGAGGCAGATTAATATATTCAATGGCTAGTCTATACATATGATCAAGGAGTTATGTAATAAAGTGACATCATCTTTATGGGAAAGGGACATATTGCTGTATTGAATTAATTGAAAGTGAAACTTACAACCTGAGCCTTGATGTCGTAGGTCTCCTTTCGATGGCTCCTAGATCTGACACACACACTTGCTCATACATGAACAAAATCAACCACTTGTGATGACCTTGATGTTGTCTCTTGCTGCTGTAGCATCAGTCTTTCATATAGTCTTGCACTAATTCTCTAATCAATCTCTAGTTAGCTTTCTGCTTATTCTTCTTAACCCTTTCCATGAGAAATCACCCCAATATATAAGAGAAGATAGATTATTTACTTGGATAGGAAATGATCCCAAGATATCTGGAATGCCAGCACTTGAATAACCATTCGAAGCCAACT
>SNQJ01S0022664.1:41420-74014 GCA_010110895.2 Picea sitchensis | reverse complement strand
AAAAGAGTGAATATCATGGTTTATCAAAACTATAGGCTTGAAATGTTGATTCAGTGGAAAAGGTGGATGGCCACCGAGATCCACCTGGATCAAGGTGTCAACTATTGCAACTAGCCTACAATCCCTCATTCCCCACATGTTTGTCCCACCCAAGGAAGTGTGCCCCTTCTCTACTCAACATTCTTTCGACCACCCCACTTCTCTTATAGGGCTTCAACAACATGCCATAAAAGAAGTCTCAGAGCCTTGTATCTAATGCCTAGTGCACCAAGGAACAACTCCCAACAAACTCTCACATGTAGAGAATGCTCCCACATCTAACAATCCGACCCTTCGACAAGAAAAAATCCTTTCAAAGGACACGGTTAAGAAAAATGACAACAAGTTACCAAAAAATACATATTCCTTCACAGAGGAAATCCATCTGAACGATTCTTGAATGAGTGATAATTATCGAAATGAATAAATCATCCCCATTTACACCAAGTCCAACAACATATATTGCATGCCTTCAACTCGACACTTGTCACCTTCATAAGTAGCTTTAGCCACTTGGTGACTCGTTCCCATCCCTTGAGAACTTAGGATAAATACATATCCATAAATTAAACTTCTGGAAATATTAATAAAATATTCCCTTGAATTAAGCTTCCTCTTTTTCCCTTTTTCGTGGAATTTATCCCCTGATTCTTTTTAATCTGAGTTGATTTTGTGTGTAGTGATGTGATTATATTATCAAACTTGAGAGTTATTACATTTACAATACACGTGCATTGGCATTTTGCATCCAGGCTAACCAGCCTTAAAATACAAGCATATATATACAAAGTATTTTTGACCTCAAAAACTATGTGCTAATATGATGTGCACAAAACTCTGAAATGTGCGCACTCTTATTTTGGTGTGCCATCCTCACACACTTACTGATCCAAGATCTTTTCATCCGATGACTTATTAAATAATTGTATTAAATGAGCATAAGCTGAAATGAACCATAAAGAAGGAAAAACTCAAAAGGAAAGAGTCATGAGCATCAAATGTAAACTAAAAATAACTTGATAATGGAGTTCATCCCCGGTGGACTACATCTCCGGGTCCTTCTCTCAAATGAGTAGGCCTTTTTATTAACTCCACAAAAGAATTGGGAAAAATACATAAGCATACCTCATTCTAGAGTTAAGCTACAAAATATTTGCTCAGATCAGAAAAAAAACATCACCACTGTGTTCGTGGCATCGAATTACCTAAAAATGATTGTCTCCATGCCTCAATCCAAGTCTGTCACTTTCGGGCCCAAGAGACAATCTTGTCTCAGTTTTCATGCCTGCACCTGCAATTAATGACAGGGAAAATTTCTCAAAATCTGTTCCTTGTCCATACAACCACGCCCTTACTTCTCCTCCCATACTCTGGCAGAAGCCCCTTTTTATAATAAAATATGGGTGGTTGTGTAATAATGGGACCGTTGGCACATTGGTAGGTGGATGCTATGTTAAGACGTTGGTTAGGAGGAGGTCTCGGGTTCGAACCTGCGGGCCTCCCCTTTTAGTATATAGTTCCAACAGTTACTATATCTAGCGGTATGTTTTACTAGAACAGAGGATATTTTGGTGGAGGTGGCTAAGTTTAGCGGTTGGAGGAATATGCCACCAAATCTGGTGGAACCGCCGCCAGATTTGGTAGTATTTATATTATATTTTTTTTAATAATTCGGTTGTTGGGCATCATTGGACATTTTCCCATTGCCACATGGAAACCAAACATTTGTCCACATCACCTCTCTGCACAGTCATCCTACCACATCACCTGTTTGCCTCGTCAGCCTGCCACATAGTGTACGGATGCCACGTGTCCTGTATGAACTTCCACGTGGCATGTTTTCATTGGTCCACATGTCGGCCTAAAAATTCCAAAAATGAGTGACACGTGGCAGCCTCTGGTGCTACCACATCATCATGAAATGTGTCACCCTCTGCGCTTGCCACGTATGATGTATGGATGATGACATCATCTGTACTTATGCTGACGTCAGTAGTACAAATGCTGACTCATCCTTGCTGACTGGGCTAGGTTGACCAAAACCTTGACCGCAAATATATTTCAATATGTAACTCCGTTTGATGAGTTGTTTGCGTCGTTAGAAATCTTGCGACGCACTCTTCACGATCATGCCATTTTCACTGAGTTTTTGGAACTTTGAATTTTTTCCCTTTTCTCTGTCCGTTGAAGCCATTATGAGCGTCTTAAGTTACCTCTGTGAGTTCTGATTTGTTCTTAGCCTTATCTGGATCCTTTTTGGATCACGCCTTCCCACTGAGAGATTTTTGGACCACCAAAATCTTCCATCAATCAACAGGTAAGTGAGGGAAGAGTCCCCTCACTTTGTCCTTCTCAATCCACTTTGCCTTTCTTAGATGTGTTCCCTTTAAGCCTACTCGAAGATAATCAACATCACCCCTACATGAACTCCTCGTTCTTTTTTCCAGGATGATATATTCCTGTAACTCATCCAAGTACTCAGGTGCAAACTCATCAACTGAAGGTATGGAAACTTCCTCATCCTGATCCATGATCATGGGAGGCTAAAAAAATTTCAAGTTCTCTACGTTCAGAACTGAGTCAATTTGCATATAAGGTGGAAGATCTAGATGAAAAACATTGGTACCACTTTTCTCCAAGATAGTGAAGGGTCCATAACGAATGGGATTAAGTTTCTTTCCTTCACCCTTCAATCTCTCCTTGTTGATGTGAAGCCATACCCGATCTCCAACCTAGAACTGATGATCAACTATGTGCTTGTCATGCCGAGCCTTATACTATGCTTGAATTTTCTCCAATTTTTCCCTGACTACTTGGTGTATCTGCTGGATCCTTTGGATGAAATTATGGGCTCTGTCCTCTATTTTTTCTTCATTCACATCAACATCTCTCCCATACATCAAGTCCAAAGGAACCTTGGGTAGGTACCCAAAACATGTCTCAAAAGGTGAACTCTGAGTGGATGAATGTAAAGATCAGTTGTAAGCATGTTGTACATAGGGTATATGTTCATCCCATAACTTTGGATGCTTGCTGTAGTAGCCTTGAAACAAAAGTACCATTGTTTTGTTTACCACCTCTGTCTATCTATCAGTTTGTGGATGGAAAGCAGTGCTCCTCTTCAATTTGGTGTCCATCATTCTCCACAAGCTAGTCCAAAAATCCCCAAGGAATCGAGTATCTTGATCCGAGACAATGGATATGGGTAACCCAAAGTGAACCCAAACATACTGAAAGAAGAGATTAACAGTCTACTCAGCAGTGATCTTCTTTTTACATGGCATCAAGATACACATCTTACTGAACCTATCCACTACAACATACAAATATTCATGATGCCCTTTGGTCATTGGTAAACCCCCTACAATATCCATGGAAATTCTTTCCCATGGATGGGATGGAACATGAAGTGGTGAGTATAGCCCCAGTTTTATATTAGTGGGCTTACAAGTAGAACACATCACACACCCCTTTACATATTTAGTTACAATTGCTTTCATTTGAGGCCGATAACAAAATCTCTGCAAATGAGCCGTAGTTTTTCCTACCCCAAAATGCCTAGACACAAGAGAAGTTGGAGCTTCTCGTATTACATGGACTCGTTCACTTGTAGGAATACATAACTTTCCAAGACGATAGAGTATTTTTCCCTACAGACAATAGTTCTCTACCTGTGCACCATGGGTTAGCTTCTCATATACTTCTTTAAAATATTCATCGATGGCATATTGTTCTACATAGCTATCATGAGATAAATAATTATTCTTCAAAATAATAGAAGAAACAATAGGAGGTCTAGAAAGCATATCGACTATGTTTTTACTTGTACCCTTCTTGTACTTTATTACCAAATGAAATTGTTGTAGAAAACCCATCCATCTGTAGTGTAGATATTGTTCCAATTTGGTCTGTGCTTGGATATACTGTAAGGGCTGGTGATCTATATGTACGATAGTTTCCTTCCATAACAAGTAGTGCTTCCATTTCTTTACGCTTTGAACTAATGCATACAACTCTTTATCATATGTAGGATAGTTAACAACAACTTGGTTAAAAGTTTCAAAGTGGTAACATATAGGATTACAATATTGCATCAATACTTCACCCATGGCGTATCCGCTGGCATCTGTCTCTATCTCAAAAGGCTGTTGAAGATTCGACTGTGCTAATGCAGGTGCAGTACTGATCTTCTCTTTCAAAGTGTCGAAAGTTTTTTGTTGCTTTCCTTCCCACTAAAAAGTGTTCTTCACACTGGTTAAGGCATGCAAAGGAGCTTCTATAAAGGAGAAGTTTGAAATGAACCTCCTCCAATACTGGACTGCACCTAAGAAGCTTCATACCTAGGTTATACTTTTTGGCTCAGGCCAATTTACAATTACCTCAATTTTGGAAGGATCAATCCTCCTCCTACAATATGACCTAAGTATACAAGTGCAGTCTTGCCAAATTCACATTTAGACATTTTTACATACATATTTTACCTTTGCAAAGTATCCAATAGTTTCTTTACATGTATCACATGTTCATCCCAAGTCCCGCTAAAAATAAAAATGTCATCTAAATACACAATCACAAAGTCATCTAGGAAAGGCCTGAATACATCATTCATCACACGCATGAAAGTTGTTGGAGCATTGCAAAGCCAAAACGACATAACTAACCACTCAAACAATCCCTGTTTTCTTTTAAAGGAAGTCTTCCATGCATCCTTTTCTGCGACCCTGATTTGATGATATCCACTGTGCAAATCCAACTTAGTGAAATAAACAACATTCTTCAATTGATCAAGTAAATCATCTATACAAGGATTTTTCACTGTGATTTTATTTAAGGCCTGGTAATCGACACACATTCACCATGTGCCATCTTTCTTTGGTACCATCACGATCAGAGAACCACAAGGAGATGAACTAGGCCTGATGACCTCTTGATCCAATAAGCCTTGTACTTGCTTCTTGATCTCTGTCATCTCCACAATTGACATCCTGTACATACCCACATTAGGAAGAGGAGAATCATGTTGAAGATGTATCTCATGTTGGATTTCCCTCTTAGGAGGTAATCCATCTGGTTCCTGAAAAATATCACCATACTTAGAAACAATATCAATTAATTCATTTTTATGAGATGGATCACATCCTTGGAAAGCGTCGGATGTCTTGACATCTTTCTCTCTTACGAACATGAGTACATATCTCTTATTAGTGTTTATAAGTCTTTTCATTTGTCCTGCACTAACAAGTGTCGTATTTACCCTCATGCTATGAGCTCTAACAATACATTCCACTCCCCCCTTAGTAAGTTGGTATTTGTTCTCATGATGAAAGAGATTGTTTTTCTATCATAAAGATAAGGACTTCCCAACACTATGCCACATATATCATGCGGTACAACATCCAAATCCACTTCATCAATCAACTTTGAAGCAATATCAAATCTAACCCTACATTGTTTGGTGACATTAAGTTTTGCTTTATCACATACCCAACCAAGAGGATAAGGCTTTGTATGTGGTTTCATTTCAAGACCCATCTTCTTGACAAGTGCTTCAGATATTAAGTTTACTTGGGAGCCCAGATCAAATAATGTATCTATCTTAGTATGTTTAGATACAACTCTTATATGAAATAACTCATTCCTCTTTCGTTCATCATCATGAGATTCATCATTGGAACTTGAACTAGCATGAAGAGAATATTTACCTTGTACTCCAACCACTATGATCTTTCCTTCAGCTCCTGAATCAGAACCAAGATCTTGTTGTACTGTAGCAACGGTCTTTGTCTTCCCCTTTCCATCGAACTGTTTTGGTTTCTTTTCTAGATGCAGTTTCCAACAATGTTCTTCATTGTGACCGCTCTTCTTGCTATGAGTGCAAGATGGTTTTCCTCCTTCTCTCGTTACTGTAGCGGTCTTCTTGTCCTTCCTTTTAAACTTCTTAAAAGTCTTTTGTGGGAAATTGGAAGGTTTCTTTGTGGGATCTTCTTGAACATGTTTCCCCCTATTCTCAAGGTGAGTGGCTTGCACACAAAATTCGTCAAGACTATTGGGGTTAAACAAGAGAAAAGTATGACGAATATAACTGTGAAGTGTGCCAATATACTTCATTAAAGTTTCATAAGAATCCAAAGGAATGTTTAATGCAAGAGATTTCTTCCTAAATTATTTTGTGAAACTTTGTACAGTTTGACCTTTACTTTGCCTTAAGGTTTTCCATTCCATCATTTCTTTATGTAAATACCCTAATGGATAGAACTGCTTCCTTATCTATAATTTAAATTCTGACCACGAGGAAAGAAGATTACCACACTTACTTCTGTCCCGAAGCTTTCTCTCCCACCATACGAGAGCGGTGCCTTCCAAACAAAGAGAAGTCAGTTTCACTTTAACTTCCTCTTCATCAATATGTTGAACACAACTATATATTTCAACCTATCGGATCCAATTATCTAGCTTTTCAGGATTAACATCTCCATTAAACATAGGTAAAGAAAATTTTACATCAAGCTTTAATAATGGTTTCTTAAAAGAGGCTTTATGGCTAGAATGATGAGAATGCTCAGAGGAAGAAGAACTAGAACTTGAAGGTGAAGATGGAGGCTCAGGAGGATCTCCTCGAGCCCCTTGGTTTACCGAAGCATCATCATCTGCATGTGCTTACTTTTTCTTCCCTTTCTTCTTCATCCTCTTCTTGTAATCTCCATACATTTGTTCGACCATTTCTGACATGTGATAAAAGACCATGTGAAAGTTTTTCTCCTATTCATCACGCTTGTCCTCTTTTGCCATTTTCTTCCTTCGGGATGCACGACCAACTTCAGGATTGAAAGTATTAAGAGTTCCTTCACCCTGCTTATGCTTGGCCCTAGTAAGAATTCATACTCAACAATTCAAGTCAAAGACAACTTCTATGATACCAACATGATCCAGGGTCTTTTTGTCCGGTGACTTATTAAAGAATTGTATTAAATGAGCATAAAATGAAATGCACCATAAAGAAGGAAAAACTCAAAAGAAAAGATTCATGAGCATCAAATGTAAAACACAAAGAACTTGATAATGGATTTCATCCCTGGTGGACTATGTCTCTGGGTCCTTCTCTCAAATGGGTAGGCCTTTTTATTAACTCCACAAAAGAATTGGGAAAAATACATAAGTATACCTCATTCTGGAGTTAAGCTACATAAGATTTGCTCAGATCAGAAAACAAACATCACCACGACGTTCGTGGTGTCAAATTACCTAAAAATTTATGTCTCCATGCCTCAATCTAAGTCTGGCACTTCCAGTTCCAAGAGACAATCCTGTATCGGTTTCCGTGCCTGCACCTGCAATTAATGACTGGTAAAATTTCTCAAAATCCGTGCCCTATCCATATGTATGCATCCTTGTTTCTCCTCCCGTACTCTGGCAGAATCCCCTTTTTATAATAAAATTTGGACAGTTGTGTAATAATGGGATCGTTGGCGCGTTGGTAGGTGGATGCTATGTTAAGACGTTGGTTAGGCCGAGGTCCCGGGGTCGAACCCGCATGCCTCCCCTTTTAGTATATAGTTACAACAATTACTATATCTGGCAGTATATGCTACTAGAACGATGAATATTTTGGTGAAGGCGGTTAATTTTAGCGGTTGGCAGAATATGCCACCAAATCTGGTGGAACCGCTGCCATATTTGGCGGTATTTATATTATATTTTTTTAATAATTCAGTTGTTGGGCGTCATTGGGAATTTTCCCACTGCCATGTGGTAGCCCATGACTGGGCCACGTGGTAGCCAAACATTGGTCCATGTCACCTCTCTGCACAATCATCCTTCCACGTCACATATTTTCCATGTGTCCTATACAGACTACCACGTGGCATGTTTTCATTGGTCCACATGTCGGCCTAAAAAGTCCAGAAACGAGTGACACATGGCAGCCTCTGGTGTTTCCACAAAATCATGTTGACGTCATCATGACACATGTCTCGCTCTGCGCTTGTCACGTATGTTGTATGGATGATGACATCATCCATACTAATGCTGACGTTAGTAGTACAGATGCTGACTCATCCCTACTCACTGGGCTAGGTTGACCAAAACTTTGACCTTGAATATATTTCAATCCGTAACTCCGTTTGACGAGTCGTTTGCACCCTTAGAAATCTTGTGACGTGCTCTTCACGATCATGCCATTTTCACTGAGTTTTGGGAATTTGTATTTTTTTCCCTTTCTTTGTCTGTTGAAGCCATTCTGAGCATCCTGAGTTGCCTCTACGAGTTTTGAGTTGTTCTTAGCCTTCTCTGGATAATTTTTGGATCACTTACTCAAGTGTGTGCTACAATATAAAATATGCACGTTCTTTATTTGATACATAATCCTCACGCAATCACCAAACTATGGAATGCACGCACAAAGCTGAATCTAAGACTTGGTACCAACAACTCACCAACTTATATATATATATATCTATATATATATTGTTTAACTATATGTGGCGTACATGGTTGACTTTTGGAAGAAATCCCTTTTTAGGTTTTGATATTAATATAAGTAGTCCTTTTGGGCAATAAGCATGCCACAAGACTTTAGGAAACGACACAAATCTCCTTCCACAAACTTCATTTTGGTATCGATTCACCTCATAAATTGTGCAATAAATTCACAAATTGCTCATAGGTTTAAATCACAATGACTGGAATAAGATGGTAAATAATGGCAACGCAGTGCTCTGTTCTGGTATATATATATATTTATATATATGGGGTTTGACCTAGGGGTATTACAATCACTAACGTTAATTACATGCTTATTCTAGGCTAAGCAATTCAAAAGAGTGAATATGTCACAATGGGAGGCTAAGCATCCAAGTGGAGGTTTCAAGAGTAAAGATATAACACTTCCTCACATCCACTACCACATTTTGGGTCCATTTGTTATGTGCAATCAATGTTATAAATGGTGTCTTCATATTGGAACAACATATGAACAAATGAAAAAAACACATCGAGAAACAATTGTCTCATTTTCGGCATCTGGTGCATGTTGATATATCAATAGAATATAAGTTTTTGTTTTGTTTTTGTTTTAATGAACCTTTCATGTCATATTAGTGGCATGCACATGATTCATAATCAATGTATGTAGAATTTATAATTCAATAGTAAGCTATTTCCCAAGGTCTCACAATCAACATTAAGACAATTCCTAATCGACATTGTATTTTGCCTTAATTAATGTCGTGGAAAATCTTTTACTTGCACGTGGCAAGTGCCGAGTCAGTGTGCGTTGAAGTGTAACATTCACCTTCCACATTTAAAGTTACACATCAACACTTGTTGACCTTTTTTCAAGTGCGCTTAAGAAACACAGTTTGTCCCACTCTCTAGCCCATAAGCAAGAATGATATTTGTTGGTACTTTTCTAGTACCACACAAATATCCACAAACAACAACTTGCTCACATGTACATTTTTATGCAGAAAATGACCAAAATAACATATATATAGAGAGAGAAGTAACTCCACGCCTTGATAAAGAGAGAAGAATGAATGTGAAACCTCTTCGAGGGGGAAACCTCCTTTTACAATAAAACAAATGTACAAGATGAGATGATCCTAAAACTAGGTATCCTTGGTATATATAGGAGAGCAAGGGTACAATTACAATTAAAGGGTCTAACCAATAATACTAATAAAACAATATTAGACTACGCAAGTAGACCAATCATATATGGCTTTGAAACTTAGATTCAAATTTCGATGGATATCATGTTATTTTTATTATGTCATTCATTGTTATCTACTTTAATTTTTTTAATAAGTAAATTCATGGATGCTAAATTAGACCAACATGAGAATGAGTTAGTTACACAACTTGTCATTATCCTTATTATGCCTAGCAATTTCTAGAATCATCCAAAACATAATATAATCCTTCATTATATCTCATGCTGTCACGGGTTTATATCCTCAATTTTACAATGGTTATTTTTGGTTCTGTATAATTGAGTAAGGTTCCATAGTTCCTCCTCAAGGTTCTACAATAAATTAAATGACTCTACAACACCTTGAATGGTTCTGTAGCAACCTAAATGGTTTTGCAACATTATGTCATCAATTTTCCTAGCATCTACAACAATCTACAATATTCTGTAGTGGGATATAGAATTCTAAGACAACTATGAGGTTTTGTATCATCAATTCTATATCCAATCATTAGTTCTCAACATGCCAACTAAGTTCAAGTAATGTGTCTCTTCATATTAGATTAACAAAAATCCACAAAACATAAAAAAAAACAAGTAAATTGCCTCCTCCTTTGTAACCCACAACATCTTTTGTTTGTCTTTGGTTTGAATGTATATCATTGCCCACCTCTCCCTCATATCACTTAATTATTTGTTGATGCTTATCTACTGATATAACTCCATGTATTAAAGACTTTATAGGATTTCTCCACTTCCTTGCTTCATCTTGCACTATGATAAGTGTAGTGACAAGTTACAACTTAGTAATTAATTGTTGTTGAACCTTTGAGTTAGTGGAGAAGAGAATTTGTTTCAAATCTTGTCTTATATGTTATGTGTCATGAGGGGTTGTTGTAGTATTATAAATGTTGTAATATTTCGTGGATCGGGTCTCTTTTGTCTTGCAATTTTTGGCTGGTCTCCTATCTCCATGATGAAAGGGACTGAAGGTGGAACGAGAAGAGTAAATATGGGTTCTTGAGCACCTTTGTGAAAAAATATTTATGGGTATGAATGACATGCAATATTTGGCACTTAATGGTGTGGATATCATGTTATATTATCTACATTTGATTATATATATGTATCCAATATTCATCCAAAAGAGATAAAAATACTAAGAGGCTTCTAAAACTTAGTTTGGAGTAGAAGGATTTCAATTGTATGAGTTTAAAATTCTTTGAACCATCTAAGAATTGAGTCATATTATCATATTCAACTTTCAATAATCCTCCATTATTTTAACCTAGCTATTGACACAACTTTTTAGTCCATAGTTTTCCATAATTCATTATCATTTATGAGATTCATGGACAATGAATGGTGCACTTCTAGGATAATAGTATTGTTCACCTTGAAAAAATAGCATTCATTTGTAAGAAGCATACATACTTGTTGAATCAACATTATCAAGATCATAAATATAATGTCACATTGTTATTGCTTTTGTTGGGTTGTATTCTATTTGTTGATACAAATCGTTACTATGTTCATGATTAAGGTTCAAATCCTAATGGGTGTAGAGCCTTAACAATTAAATTGTTGACCAGTATTGTACTAGGGAAATATGTAATAAAAATAAAGAACACAAGATTCAACAATTTCAAGGGTATTTTTTATATAGACATTTTGCCTTTTTGGATAGGCAATGCTCCTACTCTTTAGAGGCTAAGCACCAAATTATGAGTTCAAGTTTGGAGAAGTAAGTGAGTTTCTCTTCCTTCCTCACTGAGCTTCCAAAATAGGTTTTATTATGATAGATCAATGATCATTGTTGAACATCCATTAAGAGATTAATAACCCTAAAACTAGTTGAGATTCCTTGTTCATTTCCTTAAAGAAATTAGGGATTGTCTATTGCATTTAGGGAGCTAATTCAATATCTAGAATCCAGACCTACAAAGTCATCAACATACAAGGTTATAAATATGTCAAAATATGGATTCAATTCTATATCATCATTGGTGTATCATGCCAAATTCAGGGAGAAAAAATATAGTGGAAGGGTGCTTGAACATTGGTTTTCATAAATCACGCCTACTCTAGGGAAACCTACTTCGAGGGATGAATATTTAGTCAAGAAGGAGAAGAAATCTAACAAGAGAAAAAACCATATTTTAGACACTACCAAAGATGTTAGACTACCTATATACTCAAACATATCTTATACCACAAGATTTTATGGTGCTCATACTTACAATGAGTTGTATAATTTAGTCAAATATGGGAGTGGTATTCCCAATGAAGACGAGGAATTGGACAAAAGAGAAGAAGAAGAAGAAATGATTGTGCAAAATTTGAAGAACTCCTATATATACAATGTTTCAGCTAGAGCCCCTATTTTACCATGCATGGAAATGATATGATATTTAATAAAACATACACATGTCAACACTAAACATATTTTAAATAAACAAGGTAAATGCATCAACTTTTTTTCACCTACAAACTTTGAAGCTTATTACAAAATTCCAAGGGTTGAGATTTATTTTACCAATGATTGGTTAAGAAAATTCACCAACACTCATAATTGTTATGAGATTCTTGTAGACTAGTATGAAGAGGGAAGAACATTTGAGGCACTTGGTGGTAATAATTTTCCTACCAACCATTTCATATCAAGATATGTATGTGCCACTCAACCGTTAATAAAGTTATATGGTGAAAAATATTCGTGTCATGTGAAAGTTGCTTGGGTACCTATCATTCATGAGATCATTAAAAGAGGAATATTAATAATTGGGTAGCCATTATATCTATTTCATTGGTATAAGAAATAGGAAGGGCTAAGTCTAATACACTAATAGGGCCCCCATAATTATATATGTCCTCTTTTTTGTTAGATAAAGTTTGTGATTGCAATTCTTGGATAGGACTAAAATAGTCTTGGTTGTCTAAACAACCACATGTTCATGTTTATTTTAAGGATTTATGGAAATAAAAATATAAGTATCATTTCTCTCTCATATGCGATGGTATTTCGACTCCATTATATGAACTCATGTTCAGTGTGCCCTACCCAAGGATATCACCAAAAGAATTTGAAGTATTGAAGAACATTGAAGACTGGTACTTGGATGAACATTCCACGTATATTGTAATATGGAGCAACTTAGGCACCAAATACACTTCCTGTGTATGTGCCTAATAGATTACTCATCTAGGAAATATGATATTAAATAGTTGTACATGGTTTTAATACTTGTCTGACCAAGCATCACAAGAAGTTATGCCCCACTTATCCAATGCATATAAGCACATACAATATGGAAAAATCTACTTGGGAAATCATGGAAGGAGAAAAGATGCAAAAGTATCAATTCCATTTTGAAATATTTCAATTGCATGACCCCTTGAACGTTGTGGAAGATCATAGGTCAGAAATGAGGATTTCCTTTCACTACAAGAATGAAAAAAAATGAAACAAAAGCATCCAAAAGGAGAGAACTCACCTTTAAAGAATTCTTGAATAGACTTCGGGCTCAAGTGGAGGAAAAGGAAAAGAAGAAAAACAAAGAAGTTGAAATAACAACTACTAAAGATTGGCCCTCAAATATAAGAGGAAAGAACAATAGAAGATAAATATAGAAACTTTAGAAAAGGAAAAGGTTGAGGCAAAGGCCAAGAAGAAAGTAGAAACACAAAAAAAAAGCTACTAAAAAGGAAGAACTAACCAGAAATAAGGAAGTTGATTCCAACTCCTGGGTTGAAGATGAAGATGAAAAGAAGAAGAGAGAAGAACAATCCAAAAAGGCTTAGAATTCAAGAAGCTAAGGCCAAAGAGTAAAGGAGAATTCAAGAATAATTAGAGAAGGAGGCTTAGAATGATGCCAAGGAAGAGAAATAAAGATAAAAGGATGAAGCACACACAAATATGATGAATAACAAAACAATTTGAATTTGGACAACAATGAGAACCCAAAACAACAACCTATGGAAGATGTATACACTCCTCAATATATTACTAGTTCTTTTGTTCCAGGAATGGTTACAAGAGGAGAAAGTCCTATCCTGACACCAATTGATGATGTGGCCAATTTAGAGCTATTCCCATTTGATCATCAAAGGAAGTAAGTAGTTAGGGAAATACATAAAAGGAGTAAGATCAATATGGACTAGGAAACAATGTTTACTACTGAAATTGTTAGATCCTAGAAATATATGCATAAACATATAATGAAATCCAACCAATCTAAACTTCTATAATAGGCATCTATAAATTCATTAGATTAAAGAGACAAGAAATAAAAGAGACAAAAGAGTCAAGATTTATGTGGTGCTATCACACAATTTGTAGTTTGGGAAAATCCCAACCCAAACACCAAGTATGTGACACAACCGGGAACACCTCAGTATCACCTCAATAGACACCCCCCTCGTTTTAGTGAAGGAAAATTCCAACACAAGGTAGGTTTCTCGGGTGACCATAGGGGGATTGCAATGGGAGAAGCAATGAGCTCTAAGAGTACCCCTATAAGTCAAGTTCAAGGATGAGAATGAGGCTTGGGGAAATAGTCGTAGGGGTTGGTAAATGGTTGCCAAGGTTTCTACCTGCAAAACAATGTTAGACCTGCTCAAACAATAAAATATTTGACGATTCAAGCCTCAAAACCAATGGGGAATCAACAAGAAGTTTAATTGTCCCAAAATTGCAGCAATATGGAAATATATCTCAACAGTAAAGAGACTACGACAACTGCAAATTAAACCATCAAAATCAAGTGTATGATGTTGGAAAATTAATCTAGCAATTAGTAGACAACCTTTTGATATTTAAACCAAGAATTTGATAGCAAGAGAGGGTTGTTATTAAGTGTTATCAACATAGTTTTATAACAGTATTATGGCTGTAGTAATTTTTTTCTATAGAACCAAGTTCTAGCCACTAAAATCAACAAGCAATGGACCACCCAAACAATAGCTTTTAAACAATACATCAATTAAGAGACCTTGCAAGTAAATTTCAGTGGTAGAAAAGTGAGTAAAGAGTGAGTTTGTTTCATACCTAATGGATGTAGCTTAATGCTTGTTACAAAATCTTAATTATTTGGTAAATAAAGATGCCCTTAGGGCACAGGATAGCTTACAACATGTGAAATTTAATTCCAAACTTGAAAAATTCAATCTCCTTGAAATCATGTTTTTCAATGCCCCAATATTCAATCTCCAATGCAAAGATTAATGTCTTTATCTATTGGGTAATGGAGTCTCTTGTTTATGAGCTAGGGTTTAGCACTCATCTAGGGGTGTAAGCCCTTTTACTCCATAGAGAAGATAAACCTTAGAAAGGTCTTTCTACAAGGGTGTAATCCATTTTACTCGTAGCAATCCTTTAAGCCTTTTCAATAAAAATAAAAGAGAAATTCTTTGATAGAGGGTGTATGCCCTTATAGTATATACTCCTCCAATGGTTTGACAAAATAACCTTGAAATAAAAAAGAAGCACACAAAATTGCAGAAATTCCTTACCTAATCGAAGAGATAGCTTGGAAAACCCTTACTTATCAAAGATATTCCACCAAATGGCCAAGAGCACGTATCAAAGAGAAGTCATTATCCTTTCCTCCAACAATAGACAAGTAAAGCATCCATTTTGCATAGAATGAATTTCCCAAGTAGGGCGAAGATTTTAGCCAAGAGTTATGTAATTCTCAAGTGAGTTATGTATAAAATGAAAATGAGATGGCCTCTATTTATATGAGGCCATCTAAACGAATTTGTCCACATTAAAATGTCAACAACAAATTAAAAGAGGTATGACCCCCTTTATTTTCCTTTACAACTTATAGAAATAAAATTTACATAAGGTAAAACCCTCAAAAGGGTGACGTCATGCCCTAGAAGGGTGACGTTAAGCCTCAAGATGCAAGTTGTTGGGCCTCCAAAATCCATGGGTCAAGCTCTCGTGTGTTAGAGTGCTCACATCATGTCTAGTACCATCAATTCCACCAAAACCCTAGCCTCCACATGACGTCAAGGCTTAGAAGGTGACATCCTAGGCCTTCAAAGGCCATCGTCCAAGTGCAAAGGGATATGATGACATCCTCTAGTGTTATCAAGGTTCGTCCAAAGGAAACATTCATCAACTCATGTGCATAAGAGATCTAGGGTCCTCTGCCCATCATGCGGGGTATGGCATCCATCCTTGGGGTCTTCAACCCCCATGAAGGTCAAAATGGCACAATTCCTCCATGGAATGGATTTCCACCCGGAACGGTCCTCCAAAGAAAAAAAAGTACACCTTCCAAGGGTTCACAAGTCACATGTATCATGCCAAGTAAGACACATTTAATAAAAGAACCACCCATACATGTGCATTAAATCCCTCTTTTTCAAACTAAACGAATGGTCAAATACCTTACAATTTTTTCCAAATTTAAGTATGGGAGGGTTGTCATGGTGCCCTATTGGGTATATCAATCCCCAAGTCAAGAAGTGTTTCCCAAGAATACCCTCTCTAAGTAATGTAGTGATTATGAGATGGATAGGGGTATGAATTTTGGGCATGAGGTTCTTGACATATCAAGGGCTCATATTGTCTCATTTATGGGTGCCTTTGTGTAGGGTGTCTTGCATCCTCGTTTGTAATGCAAAATTTTTCCAATCCCTTTTATTTTCCATTAATTTATTATGGTCCAAAACATTGAGTTCTATGTGCAATGGAAAGTAACGAGCACCACAATGCCACTTGAATTTAGGAACACATTGAGTTTCATGTGCAAGGAAAGTAAAAGACACCACAAATGCATTCCCCCAACAAGTGGGACATTTATTAATTACATGTTTTCTTTTTTAAAAGGTCCTTGACTTTTTTTATGGAGAAGCGTTTCATTACTCTGAGGACCTTAGGGCGGGCATCTATAGGGATAATTTATGGCTTTTAACTTTTTCTTGCTACAACACATATGGGCCTTTAGCCCCCTCTTCCCATGAAATTAGGTGCAAGCCCTTCTTGGGGTCAATGAACCCAACAAACAAAAAGATGAGGAAAGGAAGGGGAAGAAATGTGGAAAGTGGTAAGTATGAGTAGGAATGGTACGATGACCCTTCAAGGAGACTCCCTAGTAGTAAACCTTTTCCCAAGGGTGACCTACTTACTAGGAAACCAAGTCAACCACCAAGGTGAAATGAGGCAAAAGGTATAATTTCCAAGCCAATGTTTTCATAATCAAGAAAGGACTCTTTGAAACATGCTCAAATGCTTCAATTATTAAAGTCACACTTACCACAAGACCAGACTTGTTACCTCATGAAGTAAGACCTATTTTCCTATGTGGGACAAGCCGGTGTGGTGGACGCTACTACGCTATTGTCGATAAATGGTGATGTGGTGGAGAGGAAGGGATCTGTCTCATGATCAATATCTCGACAATCCATGTCTTCAACCTGTTGGCCTCGAGACATCATCTCCTTAGTTACCCCTAGCCCGAGGGGTAACAATTGGCTCCTACTTGGGGACATGTGCTTGTTGTAGAGTACATGAGAACCTCAACATATCCTGGTAATACATGTGCCTACACATACACAAGAAAAATATTACAACATCAAGGGGTGGCTTTCTCACTCTTTATTCATATAATCAAAGCTTCAAAAATTCAATATTGACAACTATTCTCTTAAAATAAAAAATTTCATTTTCAAAAACTTCTAACATGTAATACGATTCAAGAAAATGCATCACAAAAACTATGCATAAATTCAAGAAAACAATATGTAAATCAAAGCATGAAAACAAATGCAACTACACTACGATGAACACACAAATGTAATGAAGGAAAGAAAATGACCTACCTACTTACCTGGGGCTTGATGCTTGTAGAGATCAAGTTCTTAGTGATATCAAGTGAAATCATACAACCAGTGAAACCACCCACTTAACATCTCATCAAGGTATCTCCCCCTATGCTTAATCATGTAATACAACAAAGATAAATCAAGCACAAAATAATCATGAGCATAAATAAGTATGCAACCAATCATAGTAAACAACTCATGGAGGTGGGTAGGAGGGAGAAAATCCTGGTGGAAAGCATAGCCACAAGCCTAATCAATCCATCTCTTGGCTTAGAATAACATTGGTACCTGAAGGTTGAGATGAGATGAGAAATCCAAAGAAGAAACCATGATTTCCCAAGGTAGAAGATATGAGATAAGGGACAAGCTCAGGTCCAAAGAAATAATATTTCTCCACATTCAAAGCATATTGCTTCTTTATCTTTGCATCCTTGCAAAAATCTCCAAGATGAAAACAATGCTACTTTGTAGTGTGAATTTGTGATTGTTCTGGGATAACCGTGGTCTTATCTCCATCAAACTCTAAGCACAAAGGATGTTGAAAATCATATAATGAATCTAAGTGATCAAAAGGATATTCATCACAACTCCAAAGGTATGATTGAAAATCATGAGTATATCGTGACAAGTCATCCCAGGATGGATGAGACCCATTTGCATTCATATCATCATCCAACTACCAAATATTTGGATCATCCAAGTATGAAGACTAGTTCTCTAAATAAGATAACTCAACGCTCTTCATTTGAAAACTACCCTTGATGTCGTAAATGGAATGTCCATAAAAAATGAAACAACCCATGTCCCATCCATGTTTCTAAACACATATGAAATCATCAATATGATTGTCAACTGTATTTGAATGCTGCTCCATGATTTCACCTGTATCGTTGGAGTTGATTACTTCACAAAGCTAGACAACTTCATCTTCCAATGTCTTGTCTCGATCTTCAACATGAGAAGATTCATCGGGGTCTTTTTGGTAAATTTCTTCAAAGATTTGTTCTTCAAGAATCTCTTCAGTAAGAGGTGCTTCATCAAGTTTTTCTTCAGTATATTCTTGGGACAATTCCCTTATAATATGTTGGAAGATTGATTGTTGTCATTGATGTCAACCCTATTCATGGGTTTTGGACCGCAAGATTGATAAAGGTATTTGGACATTAAGGAAAATGCACATGCATATACAACACCCATGAATGGATAGTATACATCATCTTTGTTTCGGTGGTATGTGGCATGTCACATAGATCCTCACAGTTGAGAGAAATGAATTTTAAAGATGACAAAGTGAATTGAAAAGGAAGATACATGTAGGCCCGAAAAATAATTAAAGAAAATAATTACAAAATAAGAGAATACGAGGTGCATTCAATAATATTTAAAAGGAAGTAGTGACATAAATGGTATAAATAAATATCATTATACATTCATTTGATACAAGTCCCAATTTGGAGGGAAGAAGAAGTAAAAAGAAGGCCAGTTTCAAAGGGAGGATGAAGTCTTTTGGTGATGTGTTCCTAGAATCAAATAATTAAAATATTGAAGCCTTGAGGCATCTTTGGCCACAAGTTAAGATCTTACAGGAAACGGTGAGGAATTGAATAAAATTACCATTCTTTCTATAACAACCTCTTTTTAGGAGGATTCAAGGAGTGATGAAAATTGGAGGAGTTTAAAGAATACATTGAGTAACATTATTATCTGAGGTCCGAGTACTCAAATTGAATAATTGCATAAGTGAAGAAGTCTAGAAAATCATTGCTCCGAGGGTTCCTATGTGATGATTGGTTGATGGTGATGATTTAATGTAAGTTTATTATCTCTCATATATTCTTGGGTGGAAGGAAAGAGAAAGGATAGAGGTTCAAATATATCTTGATATTGGAGGATTGTATCTTCCTCTTGGAGGTTATCCCTCCTTTACATTTGGTACATGTAGCTACCTTTGGAATTCATTACTTCCTTGAACAAAAATAATGATTATTTCTCATATATTGTGCATGAGGTGTATTGTGGTGTGGTGCTTCTTATAGTATTGTCATTTGCTCATTGGATATAATTGAATGGTTTAAGTATAAGTTGAAAAATGTTTTAATTGTACTTGTCCGATTCACCCCCTCTCGATATCAACAAGGTGGTATTAGGCAGGTTCCTTTAGGAAACATTTTTAACCACTGGAAGGAAAATCCTGGCAGAAATGGATGACCATGAGCACATTTCAAATACAGGATTCAAGTGATGAAGAAATTATGCATGTGGGTGATAGAGTGAAAACTTACCTAACGGCTTTGGAGTAGACATTTGAATTTCAGTTGTGAATAATATGTAATCCCCAAATAATATATGCGATCCAAATGAGAAGAAGCTTATAGGTGTAATTCCAAAACAGACATGTTATTCTAGGATCATTGACACAACCATTGCTAGCAAAGTGACAGGATGCAACACTTCTAAAGAGGCATGGGACAAACTAAAGAATATCTATGAAAGCGTCAAAAAGTTAAGAAAGGTCAAGCACAAAGACATGAGAAAATTTGAAAAGCCCCGAAGAGATGAATGAAAAGGAGAATATTGCAACCTATCTTCTTAGGTTGATGAGTTGTTAATGCTATGAGAGGATTAGTTGAAGAGATCGATGAATAGTTGGTTGTACAAAAAAGTGTTGAGATCACTTCTCTTGAGAGGTATGATGCTAAAAGATTCTAGCCAAGGAAACTAGGACTTGACCAAAATGACAATGGATGAATTACATGGGACTCATATGGCATATGAAATGAGAATGAGAGTAGTCTGAAGAAAGTGACAGGACAAACAATGAGCTGACTTTTAAAGACATAAAAGAAGACAAAAGACAAGGATAGCGACCTTGATGAAAGAAATAGCAAATTTAAGTAAGAAAGGTTCGAAAGAGGAGAGTGGAAGATACAAAGGTAAGAATCCTCTCTCAAATGATCTAATTGTGGTAGAATATGACATATTGTTGAAAATGTTATAAAAAGAAGTCTCAACAATAAAAAGGCTTCTACTGAGAGTTGACATCTCTCAGGATGATGAGAGTGATGAAGGAAGATAATGGAGGAGAATTCCTCTTCATAACCCAAAAAAACCAGGATGATGATCATAAGAATTCTAGAAAGAAGAAATCATTTGTGAAGATTGAGATGAAAAGAAACCAACCTTGATTCCTTTTGGGGAATCTGATGACAACGTAGAGAGTGAAAAGAAAGATGAGAATCTTGAAAAAGTTGACTTGTTGGTACACTGAAATAACAAGCTTAGAAACAAAACATAATACTAAAAGGTGAATTGTTAATTTGTGAAGAGAATTACAAACTTGAAAAGAACATTAATATGCTTGAAGGAACAATTGAATGTGTGAAATTGAAGCCGAGTGGATCACACAAAATGGGATCTACTATTGACAACAAAAGGTTGAAGAAGTTCGAAAAAGAGCTGAAAAATTGGATGAGATCATGGCAGTCAAAGTCTCCCAAGCAGCCAGGCAGGGATGGGGATACAATGGCAGGTTTAGAGACAACAAAACAAGAGAAGGAGGTGAAAATGAAATAACACTCAGAATAGGTTGAACAACAGAACTAGAACTAAAACAAATTAAGAAGAATGAGATATCAGAAAGATCCTCTCCCATCCAGGTGAAAGCAATCGTCTGAAGGAAACTACGAGAAGAATAGATGCGTGAACCGGATGGACCACACCACAAGAAAGAAGATTACTACACGGTATCAAAATTTCTTTCTTGGACATTGTTATACTTGTGGAAATTTTGGACTCAAGGAAATCAATTGTAGAATCAATGAAGACCTAACTATACAGAAGCTACATGAATGGTGAAAATATTAGATGTAAAGAAATGTTCGTAGACCTTTCAGCAGAAATTATAATCCATTTGACCCATTAATGGATCAAATATTTTTATATTACAAGTGCAATAATCTTGGTCACAATGCACAATATTGCAAAGAGATGAAAGAAGATAATCATACGCCAAATGTATGCATACCAACTAAAACATGAAAAAGGAAAGAAAATCCACAATGAAAAGGTACAGGAATAGCACATTATTAAACTGAAGAATGTAAAAGATAAGAAGATGAATGGTTCATATATTGTGGGTACTCATCTCATATGACAGATCAAAAACCAAATTTGTCTAAACTACGAAAAGATTGGAAATGTTGCATTTGGAATGACTCATCTACAAAATACTTGGAAAAGGAATTGCTATACAAGCTTGGAAGTGTGAAAATACAAAGGAAAAGTCTAGTTGAAAGATCTGAAACATAATCCTCAATGTCGACAAAACAGGTTGGGACAGGGATAGGACGATACATACTAGACATGAAAAGAAAATACAAAATAATTCCAAGGAAAAAAAAGGTCCCAGGACCAAAAATAAAATAAATATTGAAGTACCCACATGTTGAAACATCCCAAAGAAACGTAAGAGTTACCTTTTTCCATTAAACTTCGGGGGAGAAGCCATACCATTGATGTCAAAGGAAAGGTAGGATCATGATAGGAAGCATGATGTTTCATCATTAAAGGAGATTGTGGAAAGATTGATTGTTGTCATTAGTATCCAACCTATTCATGAGTTTTAGACCATAAATTGATAAAGGTATTTGGACATGAAAGGAAAATGCATGCATATACAGCACCCATGAATGGATAGTATACATCATGTTGTTTCCGTGGTATGTGGCATGTCACAGATCCTCATAGTTGAGGCATTTTGAAGATGACAAAGTAATTGAAGAAATTTATATGCGACCACAAAAATAATTGAAAATAATTAAAATAAGAAAAGTAATAGAATTAGAAGCCCTAATGTAAAAGGAAGTGACATAAATGGTATAAATAAATATCATTATACATTCATTTGATACAAAGTCAATTTTACAGGAGGAAAGAAGAAGTAAAAAGGCCGATTCAGGAAGATGCAAGAAGTCACTTTTGGTGATGTGTTCCCAAGAATGGATATTCTGCATGTGAAAGCCTTTGAGGCATCTTTGTACACTGGATTGGAGTCTTTTTGAGCAGACCCAGGGAGTGAGAATAAAATCCTACCATTCTACTGTACCTCTCTTTTTGAGAGGGAGGATTCAAGAAGAGGTGAAAATTAGGAGTTTGAAGGAATACATTGTTAACATTATCTCTGAGGATCATAGTACTCAAAAAGAATTGAATAATTCGCGAGAGAATTGAGAGAAGTCTGAGAAAGCATTATTGCATTTCTATGTGATGGTTGATGAGGCAGTAATTTACAATGTAAAGTTTTATTATCTCTCATATATTCTTGGGTGCGGAAGGAAGAGACTAGGATGAAGAGTTCAACTCTCTTTTGATATGGGAGGATTGTATCTTACTCTTGGAGGTTATCCCTCCCTTTACAGGCTGTGGCCTTGCTTTGGAAGTCATTACTTCCCTTAGACAAAACTATTGATTATTTCTCTCATATATTATTGCATGGTGTATTGTGGTATATTGGTGTAACTCTTATACCTTGTTTCTATTGGTGTATTGTGGTGTATTGGTGTAACTCTTATACTATTGTTCATTGCTCATTGGATATAATTGAATGGTTTAAGTATAAGTTGAAAAATGTTTTTAAATTGTACTTGATACTGATTCACCCCCCTCTCAGTATCAACATAATATTCATCATATGCTTAACAACTTCATCAACAATTTTGTTCTCTTCCATCTATAAAAGTGTCCTCGAGATACGGTAATTTTTGGGAAAGGGTTTGTTCCATGGTGCCATAACTCTATTGTTTGAAATGACACTTCAATGGAGTCACCAAATGAGCTCAAGGATCAACAAAAAAAATGAGGATATTTTCCTCAATGGATTCACCAGATAAACTTGTATGAAGTTCATCAAAAGTGAAATTGGAACTTACCTCAAATGGAGTCGATAGGCAAGCTATGGGTAAAGGCTTTGGGATATACTTGCCAAATGTTTTTATGGGATCAGAAAGGATTCAAAATACTCCCCGAAAACAGTACCAAAAATGTTATCACACAGTTTTTAGTTTGGTCAAAACTCAACCCAAACACCAAGTGTGTGACACAATTGGGAACACTTGTCAATGTCACCTCAATAGATGTCCCCCTCATTTTAGTGAAGGAAAATTCCAACACAAGGGAGGATTCCCGGGTGACCCTAGGGGGGATTGAAATGGGAGAATCAAGGATGTCTAAGAGTACCCCTATAGGTCAAGGTCAAGGATGAGAATGAGGCTTGGGGAAAGAGTCTTAGAACCTGGTAAATGGTTTCCAAGGTGTGTACCTACAAAAAAATATTAAACCCGCCCAAAACAAGAAAATATATGACGATACAAGCCTCAAAACCAATGGGTAATAAAAAAGAAACATTTTTTTCCCAAAACTGTATCAGTATGTAAATATATATCAACAGTAAAGAGACTATGAAAACTGCAAATTAAACCATCAAAATCAAGTGTATGATGTTGGAAAATTAAGCTAGCAATTAGTAGACAACCTTCCAATATTTAAACCAAGAATTTGATAGAAAGAGAGGGATGTTATTAAGTGTTATCAACAAATTTTTATAACATTCTTATGGATGTAGCACAATTTTTCTACAATAGAAAGTTCTAACCACTAAAATCAACAGGCAATCCACCCAAACAATACCTTTTAAGCAATAGATCAATTATGACAGCTTGCAAGTAAATTTCATCAGTAGAAAAGTGAGTAAAGAGTGATTTTGTTGCAGCCCTAATGGATGTATGTTAATTCTTGTTACAATAGCTTAATTATTTAGAAAATCAAGACGCCCTTAGGGCACAAGATAGCTTAAATCTTGTGAAATTTAATTCCAAACTTGAACAATTCAATCTCCTTGAAATCATGCTTGCCATTGCAGCAATATTTAATATCCAATGCAAAGATTAGTGTCTTTATATATTGGGTAATGGAGTATCTTGTTTATGATCTAGGGTTTAGGACTCATCTAGGTATGCAATCCCTTTTACTCCCTAGAAAAGATAAACCTTAGCAAGGTCTTGCTACAAGGGTGTAATCCCTTTTACTCCTTGTAGAAATTCTTTAAGCCTTTTCAAAAACAATAGAAGAGAAATTCCTTGATGGAGGGTGTATGCCCTTATACTCCTCCAAGGTTTTGACAAAAAAACTTGAAATCAAGAAGAAACACACAAAAGTTTAGAAATTCCTTACCTAATCCAAGAGATAGCATGCGAAATCCTTACTTATCAAAGATATCCACTAATCCAAGAACAAGTATCCAGGAGAAGTCGCTAGCCTTTCCTCCACCAATAAACAAGTCAAGCATCCATTTTTCACAAGAAAAGAGAGAGACTAAATTTCCCAAGTAGGGAATTTTTTTTATCCAAGGGTTATGTAATTCTCAAGTGAGTTATGTCTAAAATGAAAATGAGATGGCCTCTATTTATATGAGGCCATCTAAGCCAAATTTTCCACATAAAAATGTTAACAACAAATCAAAAGAGGGTAGACCCCCTTTATTTTCCATTACAACTTACAAAAATAAAATTTACATAAAGTAAGACCCTCAAAAGGGTGATGTTATGCCCTAAAAGGGTGGCATTGAGCCTCTAAGTGAGACCTTGAGCCTCAATATTCAAGTCGTTGGGCCTCCAAAGGCCATGTGTCAAGATCTCATGTGATAGAGTTCTCATGCCATGCCTCTCCTTCTTTCAAACCACATCACATCACGTCTGGTACTATCAAGCCCACCAAAACCCTATCCTCCACATGACATCAAGGATTAGAAGGTGACATCCTAGGCCTTCAAAGGCCATTGTCCAAGTGAAAATGGATACAATGCCATCCTCTAGTGTTGTCAAGGTGCCACCAAAGGAAACATTTAACACCTCATGTGCATAAGAGCTACGGGGTCCTTTGTCCATCCTATGGGGTATCACGTCCATCATTGGGGTCTTCAACTCCCATGAAGGTAAAAATGGCACAATTCCTCCATGGAATGGCTTTCCACCTGGCAAGGTCCTCCAAAGACAAACAAGTACGCCCTCCAAGGGTCCATAATTCACATGTATCATGCCAAGTAAGCCACATTTAATAAAATAACCACCTGAACATGTGCATTCAATCCCCTCCTTTTCAAACTAAACGATTGCTCAAAGACCTTATAAATTTTCCCAAATTTAAGTATGGGAGGGTTGTCATGGTGCCCTATTGGGTAGATCAATCCCCAAGTCAAGGAGTTCTTCCAAATAATACCATCTCTGAATCATGTAGTGATTATGATATGGATATGGGTATGACTTTTGGGCATGTGGTTCTTGACGCATCAAGGGATCATATTGTCTTGTTTATGGGTGCCTTTGTGGAGGGTGTGCTACATCCTTGTTTGCAGTGTAACCTTTTTCCAATCCCTTTTATTTACCATTAGTTTATTATGGTCCAAAATATTGAGTGCTATGTGCAATGGAAAGTAAGGAGCACCACAATTCCACTTGAATTTAGGAACACATTGAGTGACATGTGCAAGGAAAGTAAAAGACACCACAAATGCATTCCCCAAACAAGCAGGACATTTATTAATTACGTGTTTTCTTTTTTTAAAAGGTCCTTGATTTGTTTTTATGGAGAAGCGTTTTTTTGCTCTTAGGACCTTAGGTAGGGCATCTAGAGGGATAATTTATGGCTTTTAATTTTTTCCAACTAAAACACCTCTGGGCCTTTAGCCTCTTCTTCCCGTGGAATGGGGTACAAGTCCTTCTTGGGGTCAATGAACGCAAAAACCCAAAAGATGAGGAAATGAAGAGGAAGAAGTGTGGAAAGTGGTAAGTATGAGTAGGAATGGTACGATGACCCTTCAAGGAGACCCCCTAGTAGAAACCCTTTTCTCGAGGGTGACCCACTTACCAAGAAACCATGTCAACCAATATAATGAGGAAAACAATATAATTTCCAAGAAAAACATTTCATAATCAAGAAAGGACTCTTTGCAACATGCTCAAATGATTCAATTATTAAAGTGACACTTAGCACGAGACTGGAATTTTTATCTCATGAAGCAAGACCTTTTGTCCTCTATGGGCCAAGCTGGTGTGGTGAACGTTGTTACACTATTGTCAATAAATGGTGATGTGATGGAGAGGAAGGGCTCTGTATGATCATCTGTCTCTCAACACTCCATGTCTTCAACCTGTGGGGTTTGAGACATCATCTCCTTAGTTACCCCTAGCTTGGGAGGTAACACGTGGTAAAACCCCAATGTGGGGAAACATCCATGCAATATGGTATTTGTATTCCTCATTAAACTCCAATGGATGATATGGCTTAAGGACCCGTGGGGTAGTCGCTAAAGATCAATACCATAAACCACTCACTCTATCACAAACTCTTGCTCATCTAAAAGGCCTCCTTCACCTCTATTATATATGGGAGAATGAAAGGATAACATTTCCCATAATGCATATGGGATAAACATTTTTTACAATATAGAGAGTTATTGAAGAATAATAAAACAAAATGTCATAGCCATGTAATCAAAGACCACTAAGAAATCATTGACACATTCAAACATAAATTGTCATCGTGGATACCAGGAAATCTAGTATCAAGGCCTTTACTATTGATGGTCTAGCAATTTCCCAAGCCAGTCTTTATAAATCTATTGATGTGGAGAATAAAATCATATCATATCATCATAAAATTTCTTTGTTGGAAAATCATGTTAACTACTACAAGCCCAACAAATATGAAGTTTCTAGTTTTATTGATTATTCTTTTAGGGTACAAAATTAATTGAACAGTGTATCTCTACCTCTACCAAAATTATTTTGAATCATATTCTAAGATAACTTTCTTCAACCTTTAATGATAATTAATGAACCTCTTCAACATAATCCAACTTATGCCTTCCTAGAGTGCTTCTGAAAACACTAAAATAAGAAGCATTGTAGACATTACTCGGCTATGGAATCCTTGCCTAGAGGGAGCACTTCTCCTCCTCCAAAGCCTAAAATGACCTTTCAAAGGTTGATTGATTTGTGAATAAATTGGATGAAGTGTCGAAAATACCTCTTGATTTGTGAATAAATTGGATGAAGTGTCGAAAATACCTCTTGATTTGTGAATAAATTGGATGAAGTGTCGAAAATACCTCTCCCCACCTAAAATTATAGTAAGACGGTTTTGGAAAAGGCAAGCAGGGTTTGATAGGATGGTTTAATGGGATCTGGGCCTCCCCAAGAGAAACAGTGATCCGGATCTAGAAAATTTGGAAAACCTTGATCAAAGGAAATCTTAATAAAAAACACGATGCACAAGAGGCATATATCTGAGTCAATGGATGCCTAACTTCAATCCAGAGCATGACATCCCTACAATCGTACTAGTCTAGGTATGTTTATATCATTTGTTGTTGCATTTCTATAATGAAGATATCATGAGAAGCATAGGGAATACTTTGGGAAAATATATAGATAGATCATAACCAAAGGTTCTTATGTTCACTTTTTTGAGAATTTGTGTGGAAGTTGACCTATGAAAGGGAATTCCAGAGGAAATTTTACTCACCTTGGACAACTGATCCCATTTACAACCAATGGATTATGATAAATTGTCATTTAGGTGCAAAACCTGCCATGAATATGGCCACTTTGATAAAAATTGCAAGTTAAATAAGAAAGAACATCAACCTGAGTAGGAAAAGGAGGAGCAATGAAAAGCTACAAAGAGGAAAAAGAAAGAAAAACAATCCACTCAACCAAAGGCGTCTAAAGGGAATAAACAAGTTATTGTAGTATCAAGAACAATGGAGAAAAACCCTAAACAATCAAGGGGATCGAAACCAAAAACCCAAATCAATCCAAGGGAGAAGGTTCAAGAGCAACCTCAAATAGGTACAAAGTTATAGAAAAAACTAATAATAGAACATACTCATAGGTAGTAACTCCAACCCAAACATTGTTTGATGCAAGAGCATCATGGTCATCCTGGGGATGAAACAAAAAAGGTATTTGTGCTATGTGATAGTGTTGCTCTAACTATGATTGGTGTTGTAGGATATAAATGGCGAAAAAATGTGACAGGTTGTGGGAAGTGACAATAATGTTACATATCGAATTAATGCGACAGATTGTCGTAGTGGATCATATGGGAGCACTACTACAAGATAAATGCATGGACACATGTTGAGGGTCAAAGTGTTGCTATAGAAGCAGTGTGGGCATTATGGATCAAGTGGAAGATGGAAGGTTGGACGCATGGACACATGCTAAGGATGAATGTGTTGCTACAAAAGCAGTTGTGGGTGTTACGACTTAGGTGGAAGCCGGAAGGATGCATTGTAGGAAAAGAGTCACTGAGAAAAGGGAAAATATGAAGTGGAATATGAATAGGAATGAAGAGTTTGATGGGAAACTGAGGACGAAATTTTTTGGAAGTGAAATAAACACAATGTCAAGAAGCTATATGAGGGAGCTGGCAAAGGAGAAGAAATATCACATTAGAAAATGAGAGTGATATAGTTGAGGTTTCCAAGGCCTTGGACCTAGAAAACCAATGAATTGTAAGCTCATGTATGGCCACAAATATGGTGTATTGTACTGTGTATGAATGAATAAAAGAGTTTTGGTTTTACAAATTTAACCCCAGTGTGTGTGTAGATGTATTTCTATATATTATTATCTTTGTGTGTTATTGGAATGAGTGGAGGAAATTTAACTCTATTGTTGGAATGATTAATATTTGTAGAGAATAGTCTATTGTGATACGATGTTGCAGGTGGGAACGAGTCTGTGGAATGTCGTGCATGGATTTGTGATCATCTGTAGGTGTATGTGGGTCTGGGGGAGAATGTATGATGGATTGATGATTCTCTACATATTTGGGAGGATTCCTGGATTTGTGAACTAACCCTTGATAAGAGGATTGAGAAGTAAATTTTTGTGGTGAGATCTCAGTGGAATATTCTCATGAGAATGAGAGTTGTTGTCTAAATAAAAATCTGAGTGTAGAAGGTTTTTTATTAACGCAGAAGTGTGTGTCTATGTTCCATAGATCCGGGAGGCCTTCTCTTGAGTTACAACAAAAGGAAAGTTGCAGCAGAAGGTGAGTTGCAGCAAAAGGTGATTTGCAATATAAGGTGAGTTACATCAAAATGAGAGTTGCAGTAGAAGGTGAGTTACAATAGAAGGCAAGTTGCAATAGAAGGTGAGTTGCAACAAAAGATGAGTTGCATCGAAGGCAAGTTACAACAGAAAGCGAGTGAAACAATTGGAATGTTTGTGACTCTTGGGTAGCAATAAGAGAATGTGGTTTGGGTAGGTTAGTACAGATTGATGTTAAGTAGTGTCCATTTTCTTGTACTACAGGGAAGAAAAGATCAGTATGTTGAGAGTAGATGTGAAACCCTAGGGGTTGTGGTATGATCTGGTTGACAAATTAGGGAGGTATAACAATAAGGAAGAAGCGTTAGGGTGGTTGTGGTCCAAGTTATGTACAACTCAATGAATGTTCCACTACATATGTACTTTAACGAGTAGGGGGTGGATGCTCTGCTAAATCAAATGGTATCATAGCATGGTTAAACTCTGGGATGGAAGAATATGAAAGGGTATTAGAGTTGGTTTAGCTCATGAGATTAGTTTTCAAATGATGTTCCTATGTAGCTATTATAACAAGAAGACCTAGGAGAATGTTGTTTCAACTTGTGTTTGCTGAAGAAAGAATGGTGGGAGGAAGTTATGGAGAAAATGCATGTGAATGGTAGTCTGGATGAGGGCTATGAAACATCTCCCAAGGATTTCTCCTTAAAGATGAGCAGATCAAGGAGGTGCAAGAACCAATAGTTATAATGGAGATGATGGAGTGGTAGAAAATATCATAGTGAAGTTGTTGAATGGGAAAATATTGAATTTGCGAGAAGAATAATATAGCCAAGGACAAAAACTTGTATGGAGCAAAGTCCAGAAGGTTTTTGCTGAGAAGGAAGATATTCTCTAAGATAAATGGGTTCTAGAGATATATGGTAGTTGTTGTGGTGGCTATCCATGACTATTATCTTGAGATGAAAGAGGTAGCATGGGTCTTAAGAGGATTCATGAGATGGAATTTGTGGTGGCATTTATCCATGATTTTTATCTTTAGATGAAAGTATATTCATTGGAAATGAGAAAGTGTGGTTGCGAGAGAGAATGCAGTCAAAAGGTTTCTTGGATTAGAAGCTAGGCTCATATGTTTTGAGGGGCATGTTAGTAATAGTGAGTGCATTTTTTCCAGATGGTGGTTAGAGGTTTTGAGTAGATGCGAATCCGAAAGAAATGAGGATGAATAGAGACACAGAAAATTATAGTTGTGGAAAATAGAGGCACATGTGGTGTGTATCAGATGTAGCAAAGAAAAGGAGGGAGTGATTATGGAATTCTAGTTTTCCCTTAACATGTTATTTGGTTGCTTACAAAAGGAATGAAAATTTGTGGTTGAAAATGGAAGTGAGTGTACTTGGATGAGAATAAAATTCAATAGAAGGATGATTTGAAATAAAAGGATTTTGCAGATATTTCAATAATTTCATAATCACATAGGTTTCAGATGATGAAGATACCTGAAGAGAGTGCTCGAGTAGATTCATATGACATTGTGAATATAAGTGATCTAGGAGGAAGCATGAGTGGAGATTCTAAGTTGAATATGGATGAAATTACCATTTGAAAGATGAGGAACTTGATGAAGATGTTATTGATATAAGCAGAGGAGAGATTCCAAATATCCCGAGGAAGAAGACGTGTTGTAGAGGAATGAAGGTTGTTGAGGACCGAGTGTGAAATTGTTGCACAATGAAGAAGTTTCTTGAAGGTATGTCTCTAATAATTTTTCAAGAATGTGAATACACTGACAAAATCACCGACCTAGGCACTCTGTGTGTGGTTGTGGATTGAATCAAGGGAGGTGTAACATGGGAGAATGTGACTCCATTTTGTGTGGCTTCAAACATGAGTGGTTGGCTACATGAAAGGTGCTTTGTACACTGCATGAAAAAGGATAGTGGGATGTCTTGGATGGGACATNTGGTTGTGGATTGAATCAAGGGAGGTGTAACATGGGAGAATGTGACTCCATTTTGTGTGGCTTCAAACATGAGTGGTTGGCTACATGAAAGGTGCTTTGTACACTGCATGAAAAAGGATAGTGGGATGTCTTGGATGGGACATGACTCAAATCAAGTTGTGCAGGTGATGCATGGATGATGAGCACCTAACTAATGCTTGTGATGATGAAGGAAGAGAGACAGAGAGGGTATATGTACATGAAGGTGAATTGTAGTAGGAATGAGATGATATTTCTGATGCTTATATTGATATCAATATCTCATCGAGACTGCAACAAAACACACCTCATACCCAGATCCACAAGAGAATTCTCTAAATCAAATGCTTATGAATCACTGAGACATACCTATCCCTTATTTCTTCAGAATACTCACTCTAACACACACAAGAAGACATATCTTCAATCCTGTAGCTGATCTGAGTTTTAGATCCATGATCTTCAAAAAAATTCCTCACAAGTCCATGACTTTATGCACTATCTACTTGCGGGTATCTACGCTTTTCCACACTGCAACATGAGGATGTCCATGGTTTTCCTTCTGAAACCTGCAGATATACTTAAGGAATCCCTGTATGAAATCCCTTCTCCATACTCTCAGCTTTTGCAAACTTCTTACTTCACTGGACTTCTTTGTCTTTGACTCATTGCCTCAGATCTCCAACCTGTATTCTTAGAAGTGATACACATAAGTGATTTACAAATGACTCTACTATGTGTTTTAAAGAGAAATCTCATAATGACATGCAACTGGCATGCAACTCATGATGACATGCAACTCACATGCAACTTGTTATATTTTGTTTACAACTACTTTACTTCGACATGCAACTTTGGTCAATGGTTGACATCAATGACAACCAATATGACAACAACTAAACTTTCGACATTTAATTAATCCCTGCAATAATTAATCTTT
>SNQJ01S0022664.1:6957-38108 GCA_010110895.2 Picea sitchensis | reverse complement strand
CACTTCAAGGACTAAATCCCTCATCTCACCCAGAGATATGTTTCCCTTCTCAACATAATGTTTTGCCAAATATTCTTTAGATTGATAAGCTTCCCCAGATGTTTTATCAAAGATTTGTTTCTTGCTTCTAAAGGTTCTTGAGTTGCCTTCACTTTGGAGTTTGATTTCCTTTTCAACCTCTACAGTGCTAGTGCCACTTTCCACCATATCTAGATTTACTTGTTCTCTGGGATCTTCCTCCTCTAAATCTACTATCTGTGGAGACTGTGAAATCTTCATATTCTTAGGAGCAGTCTGTTGATCACTGGTGCCCATGGTCTCTGAACTACTTCTCTTTCTATGAAAAATCATCTTGGGGACTTTGACTATCATTTTCTGGGGAGCTTGTTGTGTTTGAATTTGTTGCAGGGTTGCTTCCACTTGTTGTGTTTGAGTTGGTTGCAAGATTGCTTCCATATCAACACAAACTTCTAGGTTTGCCAACTTATCAAAACCCTCAACCTGTTCATGCTCATAAGGGGAATGTTTGTTCATCAATCTTCTCTTGGATATGATCTGGTGTGGATCATATCTTCTTCCCTGTAGCTGTGCAAAACCAAACTCTTTGAGCTTTGCTTGAATCTAAGATAAGCATGATCTAGTTTTGACAATGAAAGGGCGAATGATAAAAGGGAACTTGAGGTTGGAGGATTTGCGCAACTTTAGGAAATTATATGTCTCAGATATAATTATTTTCCTGATGAATTCAAGGGAAAATACTATGGGGGTCAGAAAAATAGACAATAGATAGAGGGATTCATGACAACCATAAACCCAGATTACTGTTGAGTGCATGAATATAACCCAATCCCCCACTCTATTCTCTAGATTTGGTTGTAGATAGCTCCTCATGTTATCCAAAACTCTAGGTAGGCTGGTGTTGAAAATCAAACTGTAAACTCTAGACATGACTTTGTTTATGAAGATGAGCAATGTAATCCTTTTACATTCAATTGATAGAAATGTTGCTTCAGGGAATTATCTCTTATTGGTTTCCAGGAAAATCTTTAGTAGATAGGCGTAGTATCTGAAATGCCTTAGAGAGAGAAAATTCACCAGTTGTTTATGGATATTATCATCTATGAATTGATCAAAACTGATGTGGACTGACAGAACAAACTATGACTTGAAAAATATTAAAAGGAAACTGAGCATGAATTCGACCACATGTTTGTCATTGTCTAGACCTAAAATTTGACTCAAAAGGGAACAAACCCATTGGAATTCAATATCCATTATACTCACATTCATTAGCAAATACAGACTCTCTGAAAAATGTTCTGGTTTGACAATTGTCTATAAAAAAAGATCTCAGACTTCTGATGGACATTCTCTGTATACCCTAAATAGATTTTCTTCGTTGAAAGATTCAAACACTGTGGAAAAAGACTCTGGTATACCAAGGGAATCTCGAATTGACAGAGTCTCTACCCTACACAGGACTTCGGACCCTTGTTTAGTCATGACAAATCTTTCTTCATGTGAATACTATTCGGCGCACCAACCTATAAAATCGGGAAAAGGGAAAGCAATTTCAATAGCATAAGGGACTATGGTGGTATGGACTGCTTCAAGGAATGGTATGCACCTTCCTAATTTATCAAACAGGTTGCTTCTGGTCACAGAGATGGGAGAAATGGTGATTTCGATATCAAAGACGTCTGAATATCGGTCAATTTGGGCTTCTTCATTCGCCACAGGATCTTGTTCTGTTACTGTGGTTATCATAAGATCCATGGTTGTGATAAAAAATACCTGGAAATGAGCGAAAATGACGTTCAATTGGTGTATTGTTGAGTTGCAGTTGAATGAGGGTGGTCGCACCAAGTTCAAACGGTCCAATGTTCGAAAAAATAATAAAATAACCGACAAAATTCCCTATTATACTTTTCCAAATTTTGGGGGCATGAGGAAGTGGTTTGGGGCAACCTACTTTTCACCTTGAAATGCACCTGGTGGCGCCACGTAGCCCCGAACGAAAACCACAGTTTAAATTTCAGCCCGCTCTCCAAAATTAACCTCCGCGCAGTTTCTCCCCCCAAAATAATCCTCGACCAACGATATTGAGAGGTCATGATCTGCGACGCGTCGAGTCCCATTAGCTTAGTTCTCTTGTTAGATTTATCCTTTATATGCCATATTTAGCCCCTTCCTTGGTTTATCTGGATTCCAAACCAATTTAGCATCTCGCTAGGTCTGGAAATCTTGATTTCACATAAAATTTATAATGGTGACTAACAATGCGATTACCTGTCCATCCTCATTCAACTTGTTTCTGAATACCCATTTTGTGTCAATCACATTCGTATCCTTAGGCCTTGAAACAAGTTCCCATGTTTCATTCTTCTCTATCTGATCTAGTTCTTTTTCCATAGCTTTGATCCATTGTTCATCAGTGTTGGATTCTTCAAAATTGTTGGGTTCAACTGTGGACAACAGTGCTAGACGTCTTTTTTCTAGTGAGCGTAATTTTCTTCGAGTTTCAACTCCTTCATCTTTATTCCCAATAATATGTTCTGATGGATGATTTTTCTACACTCATCGGCTAGGAGTTTTGGGAGATATCTAAAGATTTTTCTACACTCGTCGGTTAGGAGTTTTGGGAGATATCTAAATATTTTTCTAGTCATCTTCCTCTTGCTCTACTTCTGGCTACTTTTTTTCTTCTTTTGTTTCTGATTCTTCTACTTCATATTTCAAATCCTCTTCTCCTTCCTACTCTTCTAAGTCTTTGCTTTCTTCTTTTAACTTTCCTACATTGGGCTCATCAATATGTACATTAATGCTTTCCACTATACTATTGAGTCTCATATTGAAACACTTGTATGCCTTGTTTTTAGTTGAGTACCCAACAAATTATCCTTTGTCAACTCGAGAGTCAATTTTTCCAATTATTCCATCTTCTCTTTTGATGTAATACTTGCTTCCAAACACTCTAAAATGATTCAAATTTGTGAGTCTTTCTTTGCATAGATTGTAGGGAGTCTTATCATTGTTACTTCTGAGCATTCCCCTGTTCAAGATATGAATTGTTGTATGTACTGCCTGTGCCCAAAATATGTCACACAACTTTGAATCTTTCAACATGGTTATGGCCATCTCATGTACTGTCCTATTCTTTATTTCAACAACTCTGTTTTGTTGAGGCATCCTGGCTGTTGAGAATTGCCTTTTTATCCCATGTTCGCCACAAATATCCATGAATTCTTTTGATGTAAACTCTCCACCATTGCTTGATCTCAATCATTTGATTTTCAAGTCTTTCTTTGTTTCAACCATCTCTTTTTATATCTTGAAGTGCTCAAATGCCTCTGACTTCTTCTTAAGAAAGAAAACTGCAGTCATTCTTGAGTAGTCATCAATCAGTAGCATGAAGTATTGTTCACCATTTAATCCCTTTTTCCTTGTTGGTCCACATAGATCGGTATGTACAATCTCCAATGTTTTTGTTGTTGAGTACTCCTTTGATTTGAACTTGGTCCTGGTATGTTTTCCCTATAGACAATGCTTACATAGAGTATTCATTGGCTTTGATATTTTAAGAATTTCTTTTACTACTTCTTTTCTGCTGATTTTGACAAGATTGTCAAAGTGCATGTGACCCATTCTTTTGTGCCATAGGCAACTTTAATTTTCCTTTCCTAAAAAACAACTTCCCTTTCCAATTTCATTCAAAATATATATGTTATTCGAAGTCCTTATAGTTTTCGCTACTAACATGTTTGATCATTCTTTCCTTATTTCTCATTTCTCTGAGTCAAACTGAAGTGTGTGTCCTTGATCACACATTTGAATTACACTCAATAGATTGTGCTTCATAATATCTTCTAGGATAAATTTTATTTAAATACCTTGCATGGTTGCTTCTTTTCTTGGCATAGGCTCTGCAATTTATAGCTTTATGTCCAAACTTAGCACAATTAAAACAATGACCATAAAAGAATATTTGATACTTGGGAATAGATTATCTTCTTTGTGATGCACTCCTTTTGAATTTGTCTTCTTGAGTCTTCTTTATTTCTGGAATGTTCTTCTTTGGGGGCTTGTATTCTTCCTTCTTGATCGAGTCTCTGACAATCTCTGCATAGATTCTTTGTTTTCCTTCATGTTCTATTGTCTTGGATCTCAACCCTTTCTCATTTTGTACTTGATTTTATCCTAATTTGGAACTGTCATCTAACGATCTTTGACTGTTGATGATTTGATCCAATATTTTGGTGTTGTTGTGCTACATATCTTTCTTCTGAAGATCTTTTCTTAAAGAGACTATTTCTGCTTCCTAGCTTCCAATCATTTTCTCCTTTTCTTCTAACTAACTTCTAAGTATTTCCTCAATTCTTCTTTCTTCTTCTACTTAAAATTTTAGACTGATGATAATCTGCTCTATTTCTTCAGAGTCAGAATTCTGAGATCCCTCTTTCATTTTTAACTCTAACTTGAGTGACTTGTTTTTCTTTCTTTCCCTCCCGAGTTCTTCTAATGCACTGTTTAGATCTGATATGAGATCGAATTCACCTTCTTCTTTGGAATCATCTTCTACTTCCATGAAGAGTAATATTTCTGAATCATTGTCAATATCATTATCCTCCTCGTTTGATGAGGAACTGTCCTCTTTTGAGTATAAATTTTTCTTGAAGAATTTATTTCTTCTCTTGTTTCCTTTTTGATATTTCTTTTCCCTTTTAAAAGCTTCTTCTTCATCACTGTATTTATTCCTGTGAGGACATTTAGAAGAAAAATGACCAATACCACCACAATTAAAATTTTTCAATGGAAGCATACATTTATACTTGTCGTTTCCTTTCTTTGATTTCCTTATGAGGTTATGCATCTCTTCATTTTCATCCGAATCATCACTATAGCTGCAACTTAGTTTTGACTTTTGCTTGTGCTTCTTCTTTGTCTTCTTGGATGCATTTAAAGTTGCTTCCTTTGTGACTGGGTTCTCATATTATGATATTATTTCATAGGCTGTAAACATTCCATGTAGCTTTTCCATGCTCAATGTACCGAGATCTACTCTTTCTTCTAGTGTTGATATTTTAGAATCAAATCTCATAGGAAGATACCTCAATACCTTTTGAACAACCACTGAGTCATCAAATTCTACTCCAAATCCTTTAATAGTGTTAACTATTTCGTCAAGTCGCAGAAGGAAGTCTACAATGTCTTCATCTTCCTTCATCTTCAATTGTTCAAACTTATCTCTAAAAATTTGAAGCTTAGCTCCCTTTACGTTGGCATCTCCTTCATAAATCTTTTAGAGTTTATCCCAAAGATCCTTTGCACTATCACAATGCATAACTTTGGAAAAATATCGAATCAACTAGACTTCTCAGAATAATACCATTATCCTTTGAGTTGTTTTCGCTGAGCTTCTTTCCATCTTTGTTGGTTGGGGGAGTGGCTAATGTTGTATAGCCATCTACTACTGATTTCCAAACATCAAATCCCTGTGCCAGTAAAAAGGTTTTCATCCTTTTATTCCATAAGGTATAGTTCTGACCATCAAACCTTTGTGCTCCAATCTTAGTGTATTCCATGAGTTCCTTCAAGTGGTTAGACTTCTTCCTAAAGGACCTGTTCTGATACCAATTGTTGGAATATTGAGAGGAGTGCGGTGAATCAGTATTAGCACAATTAGTACTTTTAATCACAATAAAAAACCTCTAATGAATATTATGAGCATGGAAAATATCATCAACATCATAAATATCACACAAAAACAATACACCAGAATTTTACGTGGAAACCTAATGCAGGAAAAAACCACAAAATCATTTTCTTATTTATCAAAGAGTACATTCATTGGAAGCACCAACTTCCTATTTCTCCAGCTAGAACTGGAAGGAGGCTCCAACCCCTATTTATAGGATKCAACCTGAAGGAAGCTCCAACTCCCTAATTTTCCATCTCCAACCGGAAGGAGGCTACAACCCCTTTTCCTTGCCCCATCCAACTGCCCTAAAATATAGATGTAGACCAATATGTCACTATCTCTGTCACTGATAACCAGTTGTTGTTTCCATCTCTAATACTTCTTTTGCTTCTACTTCTATCAATATCTCATCAAGAATACAACCACACACACCTCATACCAAGATCCACAAGAGAATTCCCCAAATTAAATGCTTATGAATCACTAAGACATACTTGTTCCTTATTTCTTCAAAAAAATCACTCTAACACATAGAGGGAGACATACCTTCAATCCTGTAGCTGACCTGAGTTTTAGATCACTGATCTTCACAAATTTTCCTCACAGGTCCATGAGTTTATGCATTGTTTGCTCACGGGTATTCACTCTTTTCCTCACTGCAGCTCGCAGATGTCTACGCTTTTCCTCTTGAAACCCGCAGATATACTCAAGGAATCCATTTTTGAAACCCATTCTATGTACTCTCGGCTCCTAGAAAATTCTTACTTCACTGTTGATCCAGGAGGATCCAGGTGATGCTCCATGAATATCAGAGATCTAGAACATTCAAGGAAGGTCTAGGGATATAGAACACTTACAAAGGTCCAAGATGATCTTAAGAACACTCACAAAAGATACTGAGTGATCAAGAGCATCTATAGGGGTCCCAGGGATCCATAAATGCTTAAAATTAAAGTTTCTCAAAAGCTATTTTAATTGGCATCATTACGAAGATCTCAACATCATCTTTCCAACGATGCAAAGGATGCCTCAAATAGAGTTCGTATGCAAACGTTATGGTCATTCAAAGTTTGGGGTAAAATAGGCTAAAATTCAAAGGTGACACGTGTCACAACCTAAAGGTACATGTGGCATGATCCTATAGGCACACGTAGAAGATTATGACATGGTGATGTGTTCCAGTCCTCAGTTGACAAGTGACACCATTTATCAGTTGACACGTGGCATTAATTAGCCAATGAGAGGTTGCCACATGGCCACCTCCCATTGGTCATTTATGGTTGAGTTTCATTAAAATATTATAGAGGCAAGGAAATTGAACACCCAACCCATTACTATGCAAGGACTCACACACTCTGTGCTAGCCAACGAACCATTACATGTGGCTTGTTTATCATATGGAAACAAATTAATTTGAATTTATTATATTTATTAAATGGACAAGAAAAGGGTCGAGCCTAAGCCTCGACCCTCGGATCTACCACATGCCATACAATTGATTCCTATGTTTTTGTGGTCTAAACAACTCCAACAAATATAATTTATGATATGGTTTATATAACCACTACATTAATATGCACGCCAAATCCAAACATAAGACTTTGAGTCTGTCTTGCACCTGTTTGTCAAGTGCTCCTTTAATCTACAGGTGTGGCATAAGTTATACTCTGATCTTCATATAAGCTCATCTTGAGAAGGTGACCCATTATCATATTTTTATGCTAGTTGGACTAAAAAAAAGTGGTACCTTTCCCTCCTTGTCCTGGTGGTTCATTTGGTTGGAAAGAAACAATTTTTTTTTTTAAATTGTAATCCTTCCATTCAGAGGGTAGTTCTTAAAAATATGGGAATGCTAGAAGCCTCTAATGGGTTGGGGTCTCGGAAAGGGAAGGGCCTTAGGATACTAAAGACTCATGTCATTACTCTGCCTATTGTGGGATGGTTTGAAGGTGCAACTCAAGAAAATGGGAATCTGAGTGGGGCAAGAGGTGTTATAAAAATCACAAAAGACACTAGTTTCAAGTGGATTTTTAATTGTATCCCTGGTACAAATTCAAGGGTTGAACTTCTAGGTATTTGGGTGACCTTAAATTTGGAATCACGGTTGGGTCTTGATCAACTACAAGTTTTTGGAGATTCAAAAATTGTAATTGAGTGGCTGAATTGCAGGGGGAATTTAAATGTTACCTCTCTAATGGGATGTAAGGGCAGGATCAGGGATTTAATCAAATCCTTCAGTACCATCAAGTTTGAACATATATTGATAGAACATAATGTGGAGGCGGATTCCCTCTCCAAAAAATCACTCCAGGCTTCTAAAGGGAAGATCAAATACAACAAATGGATTGAAGGACAAGAGGGCCCCTCACACTATTTACATATTTATTAATGTTTGGATTTCTTCTATATTTTTGGAGTCAGTTTTTACTTTTTGAAGACTGTGTATACCATAGTAAATTATTGCACAGTAAAATTCTATGTAGTACTCATAGGATGTTATTTGTATGATGTGGAGGCTCTTTAGTTTGGACATGGTCCTTAAGCTCTTATAGAGATGATTGTTTCCCTCTTTTTTGAAGGATCACCTTTCGATGTGGTTTGGATTTTTGGATGGTTATTTTGTCTATGTACATGTATTTGAAAACACCATATATTCTAATATATTGAGAAATTTTCTGCTGGAAAAAAAAATTCCAAACATATGCCACGGGAATACCATTATAAATGTGTTTTAATAATGTTTTATTTATTACATGCCATATATATAACATGGAATAATTAAAAGTTATTAAGTGCGTTTTATGCCTTGCTCCCTATTTCTATGGGTTTATGACTTTTGTTATAATGGTTGTTTCAACCATATGCCATTTTTAATATGGATAAAACAAACCAACCTCATGCCATTGGTACAAATGGCTAAGAGGCCAACAAACCTTCCAAGTGGGTTATTTAAAGATGAAGGATCAGGTCCTGTCATTGAGAGGGGGGGGGTGAATAAGTGACACGACACTTATATCAATTTTTCATTTATTAATGCAAACATAATTTTAACACAATATTTTTATCATGGAACCCAATTGGGAAAACCACAAACTCTTTTCTATTAATTGCAAAATTTGTTTTACATGTTACATAGAAGGAAGATGTACTTCCTTTTTTATCAGCACCAACTGATCAGGATGCACCCACACCCTAGTTTACCAGCACCAACTGGTAGGAGGCTACGACCCCCTGTTTAGTCAGCTACAACTGACAAGGAAGCACCAACTCCCTCTGCAGGCACTAACCTGCCCTTGCACCACCCAACCACCCTTACTTCATAAGAACCACCAATTATTCTTCTTGGACTCTGCTTTTGTTTTGATATTCTTATCTAGACTGTAGAGACGAATTCTTCTCACCTCTCTTTCTTGATTATATATTCTTCAAATGGTGTGAGAGTGACACAACTGTGTCCCTTTATTTTGACCATCTTACCTCTTCAATTAATTAATCTTAATTACTGTTTATTTATTTTCCGGTGAAGGTTTTTCATAAATTGATCATAGTCATGGATCAATTTCATTCTTTTAATTTGATCTGAATCTCTACTATTATCGCAGAACCAGAGTTCTGCATAGGCGCTTCCTTCAAGCCATTTCTATGTGATCACAGACATAGAACCATGGGCTAATCAACTTTAGTAACTTATTATCGTTTTCCCGTATATCTCTTATTCCATATGACCAGTGGCGGTAACCAGATGCTAAGCCAAATAAATGCTTGAGCGCTTTATCAAATCAACGATCAGGATTCAATCTTCTGACGAGATGGACGGCTAATGAGACTTCTCCCTTCGGAACTTCTGAATTTGAAACCTTTCAAAACTTCCGAATCAGATCTCCCGAACAGATCGAATGGTTTACATCTATTTTGCTGAAATGTATCATCGTTAGATTTGATACTTTACAAGGCTTAATCTGACGACCATGACTTAATCAAGCATTTAGTTGGATGGCCACCATTTACTCAGGTTCTTCGAACTTCAGAGATTTCATATCTCAACCCCTTCTTTCCTCCAGAGTGATCCCCTGCTATGGTAAGTCATGATATGGTGGAGACCGCTTTCTGTCGGTTAACATTTTCTCTTACACTATCCTTCTACTATAGTAGATCGACGATCGAGAGTGCTCCCGAAGTGATATTCAGATCGAACGTCTCGTGTCTACTACGGATCTTCGATATTTGGGAATTCAGGACTTTGGGCGAGTGATGGTGGTAAAACTCCTGAAGAAAAACTCCTGAAGTGACGTAACTTACTTGTGTCACTTGATGATGTGTCACGAGCCGAGAAGCTGCCACGTGTCACTCATATTCATGATTTGCACGTACTTGAAATGTTGATTTCAACTTGACACTTGTCATTCTTTGACTGTGCCACGTGTCCTTGCTGACGTAGAATGCTGACATGGAATTCTGACATGGTCTACCATGTGTCCTTGCTAACGTGGTATGATGTCGTATGTCCTCCAAATCCGATGGTCCTTATTCATTTTGGATTTCTGGGCTTCGGGTATTTCACATCTCAAACTTTCGGGAGCGTAACCTCCTCGCAACTTTAGATCTGAACTAAATTTTGTTTATCGATCATAAAATTAGATCGACAGCTCGATCTATCAGTGATGCATCTCTTCTAGCTTATCCTATGCTTCCACTCGAAGTGATCCAACAACTGTCAGGAATTCGCATAAATGAGATCTCAGATCTTACCTTGCTTATCCTATCCTTCCACTCGAAATGATCTGATGGCTGACAAAAATTCGGGTTTGATCCGACGACTCGCGGGTATTCGGTTAATAAAATTCTCAATTGTTCTACCCCACTTATCCCGTCCTTCCACTAAAAAGTGATCCAACGGTCATGAAGATACTCGAAACAAATCAACGGTCGACGATGATTTCAGACTCATAACTTGCGAGTGATTTAACTTGACACCAAAACTCCGCAATTTGTCCCTGTCGTTGATCTGGCAATTTGCGCATCAATGGTCTTGATTCGATCTGGGTTTCATCGTGCCATGCCTACTTAGTTTCAATGCACCATATCTTTTGAGCTTTGATATTTATGTTTTCTAACCCTCCTGATGTTTTATCATTATTGATCCTATCGTGATCAACAATAATCACGAATTTCTTCAGCCTTAAGGTGATGTTCTTCTGTCGATTCTTAGTATACTTTTCTTCCTGAGATTAACCTTGCTGCTTTGCTTACTATGACTATTGACATCAATGACAACACATGCTGACAATATGTCCAACAATCTCCCTCTTTTTCATTTGAGGCCTTGTTTTTGTAAATAAGAGTCTAGCCTTGCATACCATGCTCTGGGTGCTTGTTGTAGTCCATAGAGTGCTTTCTTTAATTTACAAACATAGTCTCCTTTGTTGGTTAATTGAAACCCTCTTGGTTGCTCAATATAGACTTCCTCTTCTAGGTTTCCATTGAGAAATGATGACTTGACATCCATTTGGTACATTTTAAATTTTCTGTAGCTGGAGAAAGCTAAGAACATCCTAATTGCCTCTAATCTGGCCATAGGTGCAAATGTTTCTTCATATTCTACTCCTTCAACCTGAGCATACCCTTTACATACTAATTTGTCTTTGTTCATGATTACTTGCCCATCTTCATTCATTTTATTTTTATATACCCATTTAGTTCCAATGACATTTTTATTTTTTGGTTTTGGAACTAGTTCCCAAGTTTGATTTTTTTCGATTTGGTCCAATTATGCATTCATGTATTTGATCCAATTATCATCTTTACATGCCTCTTTGATTGATGTAGTCTCAACATGTGAAAAAAATGCTATTTCTGTTTGATACAGTAGTCGTCTTCTTCTGTGCACTCCATCATTCATATCTCCAATAATCAGTTCTTCAGGATGATTCTTTTGAGTAATTATTGAGGGTGTCTTTGTGTCTATTCTTGGGAATTCTTCTCTTATCTTTCCATATTGACTATATTCTTTGTCTTCACTAGTATCCATATCATCCTCTTCCCTTTATTTTTCATTTTCTTCTACTTCTTCTAATTGTGTGCCGAATGTCTCATCATCATCTTCATCTTCATTTTCAGGTATGGTCTCTTGATTTTTGATCCTTATCATTTTTAGGTCATCCACCTTGACATCTGCACTCTCAACAATATTATGTGATCTAATATTGTAGCATATGTATGATTTCTTGTTTGAATCATATCCAAGAAAAATAAATTCATCAAATCTGGCATCAAATTTTCCAAGACTCTCATCAAGTCTTTTGATGTAGCATTTACTTCCAAAGACCTTGAAGTATTTTACTAATGGAGATCTTCCAAACCATAGTTCATAAGGGGTCTTATCACTATTAACCCTGAGTTGACCTCTGTTCAATATGTATAATGTTGTGCTCACAGCTTCCCTCCAATATACGTCTGACAATTTTGCTTCATTGAGCATAGTCCTTGCAGCCTCCTGAATTGTTCTATTCTTTCTCTCAGCAATCTCGTTTTGCTGAGGTGTTCTGGCAGCAGAGAATTGTATTTTTATTCCATGGGTTTCACAGAAGAGATCAAACTCTTTTGAGGTGAACTCACCACCATTTTCTGATCTAAGACATTTGATTTTTGTCTCCTTTTCATTTTCAACAAGGGTTTTAAAGGCTTTAAATTTGTTGAGTGCTTTTGATTTTTCTTTGAGAAAACATATCCAACCCATTCTAGTAAAATCATCAATGAACAACATAAAGTAAGACTGTCCTTGCAAACTCTTGTTCCTCATAGGTCCACATAGGCCAGTTTGAATGAGCTCTAAAGGTTTTGAGGTTGTGTATTCTTTTGCCTTGAACCTTATTCCAGTTTGCTTCCCTACTTAACAGTGTCTACACATAGAATTTGAGGTTTTTATGATCGTTGACAAGTTTCTTACTGCACCAAGGTTGTTGAATTTCACTAGATTGTCAAAGTTAATATGCCCCAACCTTCTATGCCATCGCCAACTTTCATCTACTGAATTTATATGACACTCCTCATTCAATTTTGCACCTAGTATATATACATTTTTCAGGAGTTCTAGGAGCAGTACCAACTAATTTTCTTGTGTCTTCTCTCCTAATCTCACATTTTTTGGAATCAAAGGTGCAGAAGTGCCCATGATCATAGGTTTGGCTGACACTTAATAAAGTAGGCTTCATTTTTTCGACAGGTAGCACATTTTTGTCTTTGTCTTTTCCCAAGCTCACATTGCCTTTACCAAGTGTGTTACTTGAAGCATTATCACCAAATGTAACTTTACCCTTTTGTTTCTTTAAGTCTAAAAACTTTTCCTTGGTACCTGTCATATGTTTTGAGCACCCACTGTCAACATACCAGAGATCCTTTTTATCTTGAGCTTTTAGGGCAATAAGACATTCCCTTTTTGATGTTTTTTCTCTCCAAAGTTTCTTTTGCTCTCTAATGAACTTTGGTTGTTCTGAGACTTCCATTAATCTACAATTAATGGAMTTATGTCCATGGTTATGACATCTGAAGCATTGTAAGTCCCCTTCTTATAGAGGTGCAAAGGAGTTATAGTTTCTKCTTTTAACTCGATTTGCTGCTYGTTTATCCTTAAGGATATAGTTCTTAACCTTCMGTTTTTTCTTTCTATATGCTCTACAATTTATAACTTTATGTCCRAAATTRTAGCATGCAAAGAAATAACCAAAGAAAATGCGAGGATGCCTGTTTTGATAAAACTTCTTTGGTATTGTCTTGTCTTCCTTCCTGATGGRTGGAAGTAATCTTCTRGAGTTCTGMTCATTACTTATCTTCTCTTCATTTTTCTTCTTRAATGTACCGAGGAGAGCATCTGCATAAGATTTTGAGTTAACTTGGCTTTCRTTTTGAGAGTAACCTATTCCATTTTTATTACCTRAATCCCTTTGCGTGGTAATAATCTTATCTAATATATTAGAGCTATTTTCAGATTTTGTTTGAATGATTGTTTCATCCAGTTCCTTTTTTAGGTGAACTATTTCTAACTCCATTCTTTCACAAGTTATTTGTTTTTCCTTAAGAGACTTTTCCAGACTTTCTTCAATCTTATTTGCTTCTAAGATTTTATTTATTTATTTATTTTTTCAAATTGCTCATGAGTTTTTCCATTTTCTTTTCTTCTTGTTCATGTTTTTCCTTTTGTTCAACTACAAAAATTTTCAGTTGTCTATATCTGGTTTTGTATTTTCTTAATTCATCCAAGGTGTTGAGAAGTTCTTCCTCCATATTAACTTCTGCTTCATCTTCTAACTCTCTCATGTTAAATTTTTTCTATCTCATTAGATTCTTCAATACCTAAGAAAAGGACTTCATCATCATCAGATTCATCATTGTCACTAGACTCTAACTAGTGGTTGTTTTCTTCTTTTGAGTAAAAATTATTTTTCCCTTTGTAAATTTTTTTCTTGTAGTTGGTTTTTTCCTTCTTCTTGTATTGTTTGGTTTTATTTTCTTCATCTTCAGGGTCCTCCTTGGGATAGGGACACTTGGATGAAAAATGACCAACTTTTCCATAGTTAAAATATTTGAAAGGAAGCTTGCCTTTGTATTTCCCTTATCCTTTCTGAAGTTTTCTAATGAAATTGGCTTCTTCCACATCAGATTCTTCATGATGGCAGGATTGAAGTTTTTGCTTCTGATTTATCTTTGTCTTAGATGCTTTGAAAATTGTTTCATATTTTGTTGATTTATCATTCCATGTTCTCATTTCATATGCTGTAAAAATTCCATGGAGTTGATCAACTGTGAGTGTGCTTAGATCATATCTATCTTCAATTGAAGAAATCTTTGCATCATATCTCATAGGTAATGACCTTAGCATTTTTTTCACAATGGGTTTATCTATAACTCCTTCTCCTGTCGTTCTAATTGAGTTAACCACTTCATCTACCCTATGAAAGTACTCAACAATATTTTCTTCTTCTTTCATTTTCCAATTTTCAAATTGAGTTCTATAGGTCTGTAGTTTGGCTTCCTTGACTTTGTCATCTCCCTCATATATAGCCTCCAATTTGTCCCAGATTTCTTTGGCTGATTTACAATGCATCGCTTTCACACATATAGAATTATTCAACCTTTCTAGAATTCCATTAACTGCTCTTGAGTTGTCATTACAGATTTTCTTTCCTGTAGAGTCTTTGGGTGGAGTAGTTGGTGCAGTGTAACCATCTACAAAAAATTGCAAGATATCAAAACCAAGAGCCAACAAGAAGTTTTTCATTCTTATTTTCCACAGGGTTGTTCTCGACATGGGTTGGGTTCTATCCTGCCTCCATTAACTTCCCTCCGTTTACATATTGTTGGCATAAAAAAAAAGGGCACATAGAGGAATAGGAAACAACTTCCATAGCCTCCTCCATTGAACAATGGTTCTTTTTTGTTAGACATTCCCTCTTGTTGATCCATCTTCAGGATCTACCTTCAAGTTTGTTAGATTGTGATGAAGGAACCTTCTCTGATACCAATTGATGGATCAGATCCTGTCACTGAGAGGGGGGGGGGTAAATCAGTGACACACCACTTATAACATTCTTTCATTTATTAATGCAAATAGAATTTTAACATAGTATTTTTATTGTGGAACCCAATTGGGAAAACCACAAACTCTTTTCTATTAACTACAAAATTTGTTTTACATGTTACATAGAAGGAATATGTACTTCCTTTTTTATCAACATCAATTGGTAGGAGGCTACGACCCCCTATTTAGTTAGCTACAACTGACAAGGAAGCACCAACTCCCTCTGCAGGCACCAACCTGCCCTTGCACCACCCAACCACCCTTACTTCATAAGAACCAACAATTCTTCTTCTTCGACTCTGCTTCTGTTTTGATCTTCTTATCTAGACTGCATAGATGACTTCTTCTCACCTCTCTTTCTTGATTATATATTCTTCAAACAATGTGAGAGTGACACAATTGTGTCCCTTTATTTTGACCATCGTACCTCTTCGATTAATTAATCTTAATTATTGTTTATTTATTTTCTCGTCAAGGTTTTTCATAAATCGATCACAATCATGGATCAATTTCATTCTTTTAATTTGATCTGAATCTCTACTATTATAGTAGAACCAAAGTTCTGCATAAGCGCTTCCTTCAATCCATTTCTATGTGATCATAGGCATAGAACCATGGGCTAATCAAATTTAGTAACTTATTCTCTTTTGCCTGTATATCTCTTATTCCATATGACCAGTGGTGGTAACCAGATGCTAAGACAAACGATTGCTTGAGTTCTTTATCAAATCAACGGTCACGATTCAATATTCTGATGATATGGAAGGCTAACGAGACTTTTCCCTTCGGAATTTCTGGATTTGAAACCTTTCAAAACTTCTGAATCAGATCTCCCAAATAGATCGGACGATTTACGTCTATTTCGCTGAAATGTATCAATTGTCATATTTGATTCTTTACAAGGCTTAATCTGACGACCATGAATTAATCAAGCATTGAGTTGGATGGCCACCATTTACTCCAGATCTTTGAACTTCGGAGGTTTCATATCTCAACCCCTTCTTTCCTCCAGAGTGATCACCTATTGTGGTAAGTCATGATACGATGGAGACCGCTTGCTATCGGTTAACATTTTCGCTTACACTATCCTTCTGCTGTAGTAGATCGATAGTCGAGAGTGCTCCCGAAGTGATCTTCATATCAAACATCTCATTTCTACTACGAGTCTTCGACATTCGGGACTTCGAGACTTTGGGCGAGTGCTGGTGGTAAAACTCCCGAAGCAAAACTCTCGGAGTGACGTAACTTACTTGCGTCACTTGATTACGTGTCACGAGCCGAGTAGCTGCCATGTGTCACTCAGATTCATGATTTGCACGCACCTGAAATGTTGATTTCAACTTGACACTTGTCGTTCTCTCATTGTGCCACGTGTCCTTGCTGACGTAGACTGCTGACGTGGTCTGCCATGTTTCCTTGCTAATGTGGTCTGCTGACAAACAACCCTGATCCAACATTCCTCGTATGTCCTCCAAATCCGACGGTCCTTATTCATTTGGATTTTCGGGCTTCAGGTATTTCACATCTCAAACGTTCTGGAGCGTAACCTCCTCACAATTTTAGATCCAAACTAAATGTTGTTCGTCAATCATGAACTTAGATCGGCAACTCGATTGTTCAGTGATGCAACTCTTCTAGATTATCCTATCCTTCCACTCGAAGTGATCCAACGGCTTTTGGGAATTCACATAAATGAGATCTCATATCTTACCTCTCTTATCCTATCCTTCCACTCGAAATGATCTGACGGCTGACGAAAATTCGGGTTTGATCCGACACCTGACAGGTATTCGATTAATCGAATTCTTAATCGTTTTGCCCCGCTTATCCTATCCTTCCACTAAAAATTGATCCAATGGTTATGAAGATACTCGAAATAGATCAACGATCGACGATGATTTCAGATTTATAACTTGCGAGTGATTTAACTTGACACCAAAAGTCTGCAATTTGTCCCTATCGTTGATCTGGCGATTTGCGCATCAATGGTATTGATTCAATTTGGGTTTCATCGCACCATACCTACTTAGTTTCAATGTGCCATCTCTTCTGAGATTTGATCTTTACGTTTGCTAACCCTCCTAAGATTTTATCATTGTTGATCCTATCGTGATCAACAATAATCATGAATTTATTCAGCTTTAAGGTGATGTTCTTCTATCAATTCTTAGTATACTTTTCTTCCCGAGATTAACCTTGCTTCTCTTCTTACTATGACTATTGACATCAATGACAACACATGCTGACAATATGTCCAACAAAAGAGAATTTGTTTTACTCTCTTTGTTATGTAATTAAATAAAATATAACCACAAAGATTCCCCCTTGGGTTATAAAAAGGGGTTCATCTCCCATGTATATGAAGAGAATGAGCATTTGTAAACTCATGAATACATATAATATTTGAAACTATGTTCTTGTAGGTTTGAGGAATGCTTAGCAATTGGAGTCAAACATATGCTTGTTTACAATCAAATCTACTCAGTTTACCGAGAGGATTCTAATGGAGAAATTATCTTGAGCATATGTATTCTTGAATTGGAGTTATTTATGTATTTATAAGAATGATCTCTTGTATGTTCTTTCATGTATATGACTTCTTCATCAGTCTTTGAATTGTGTACATCATCTTTATATGCAAGCCACTTCAATAGATCTTAAACAATCAATATTGAAGCTAGTTGGATTTTACATGTAAATGATTTATGAAATAAGTAGTATCCAAAGAGTTTTCAGATCAACTGTACTTCTCTATCTTTGACTCACTACCTCAGATATCCAACCTCTATTCTCATAAGTGATACACATAAGTGATTTACAATTGACTCTACTCTGTATTTTAAAGATAAATCTCATAATGGCATGGAACTCACATGCACCTTGTTATATTTTGTTTATAGTTACTTTGACATGCAACTGACATGAAAATTCCTATCTTATGTTTACAACTACTTTACTTCTACATGAAACTTTGGTCAAGGACTGGCATCAATGACAACCAATCTTCCAACAACTAAACTTTCGACAATTAATCTTCTTGACAATTAATTAATCCCTACAATAATTAATCTTTCAATAATTAATTAATCTTTCAACACCAATTAGACCTCTCACTGTTTGGAATAGGGAACCCATCTGGATTCTAGCCCGACTAGCATTTCTGGGTTTGGGTTTATCGATTGCGGCCTGGTCCATCAATGAATTTTTTCTAAGCTAATGAATGAAATGCAACTAATCTAATATGCATGTGTCCAGACGAAACTAAGGTAACAAGAAAGAAAACATAGAACTATCCATACTCCTATCAATGGCCTGGGAAAGAGTTCACGCAGGTCAAAGACGAAAATATGAATAAATAACTACAAACACATAATAGTCTATCATTTAAATAGTCATTTACAGTCCTAGCCCAAAAAATTTAGACAAATATTTTCCGAAGAACAGAAATAAGAATGCAACCATCATACATAAGAGTAGTCTACAATATGAGGTACATCCTTAAACAACCTGATCATTGAGACAAAACACAAAGGAATATTCCACATTACATCGAACAGGAGAATCAAAGTTCTCCATAAATAGCTTGTCCAAATAGGCTTCTCCTCATTAAAAGTTTCAATAATAGTACACGAAAGCTCAACGAGCCAAAATCCATTTACTTGTATACAATCCCCACATTTATTGAAGTTCAACTTCACTCTTGGCCTTCTGCCTTACGCCTATGACCTTTCATTTAAAAAATGTAGTCCTTATCCCCTTCATAATGATGAGAGAACAAGGACAACATAAATGTTTATAATTTAATGCATAATATACAATTACATTTCAAATTTGTCTTTTGGTGTTGGTGGGCCATCATAGATTTTGGCCATAGTGCACCCCACCCACCATGCAGACTCGTCTGAACATGGGAAAATGCTTCTCTCTGCAGGTTTGATATTCAATCATAATGAGATTCATAATGCTTCTTCGGCCATTCGAGTTCAATTCCCTTTCGTTGCTCCCTTGTTGTTGTGGCAACTGTTATTGTTGTTGCTTCTCTATCATCCTCAACAACATATCATGTTTGTGAGGGTACTGCTGCATATTGGTAGATTTCCTTGATGTGTAGCATATGTGCCTTCATGATTTGTTTCCTTTGCACATTGCCTATCCAGATCGTTGAGTATAACCTTCCTTTAACATTGGTACCTGACACTATTCAACATGTAATAGATGAGTGACCACATAATAACCTCGAAATAAACTATTAAAACTACACATTTGAACCTATAGAACTTAAAGATTAATTAATTGAGAGTTCGTATATGCTTACTTGAGTTCGGTTCCAAGTTCCTCTACTCTTGGTTGAGGTGTTGTGTTCTCTGGGGATGTTGACAATGTGCCATATATTAATCCTAAAAAATGTGAGCAATTGGTGGGGAATTTCTCAAATCATATAACTGTGAAGTTGTATATCTCAGAAATACCTTTACAACAATATAAGGCACGTGTGAAATGGGTACTTAATTCAAAAGTTACAACCAAAATATGAAAGGAATTTTGGCAAGGTATCAAAAAGTTAATCAACAACTCTCCTTTTCATATCAGTAAGTTAAGAAACAACTTTCCTTTGTGTATCAAAAAGTTGAGCAACAACTCTCCTTTGTGTATTAGCAAGTTGAGTAACAACTCTTCTTTGTGTATCGACAAGCTAAGCAACAACTATCCTTTGTGTATCGACAAGTTGAGAATTTTTTTTTCTTTTGTGTATCAACAAGTTAAGAAACAACTCTACTTTGTGTATCAACAAGTTGAGCAACAACTCTCCTTCATGTCGACAAGTTGAGCAACAAGAGTTTGAGTTCAAAAGTCCATAACTTTCTTATACGATGTCCAATTGAGGCACCATTTTTTGCAACGAGGAGAGCACAAAGAGAGGCTTCTAGTGAGAGGCCTTACAAATTCATTCAAGAAATTGTGGATATTCATGTTTAATGAAGGTCACGATTAACAAGTCTTACTTGACGAGAAATACTTGGAATCATTCTGACACTTTTGGGCCTCAGATTTTGATTTCGTTAGTTACTTTGGAATCATATTCACATAAATCATATAGTTGGACTACTTCAAGGATGAAAAACACACTTTGAGAAATGCCCAAAAATTCAAGCAAAGACATTTTTTAATGAAAGTTTGGGTCTTGTTATTGCTGCTACTTTTCCCTAATTCAGTTCCATCAGTTCCTATGTTATCTATGTTGTATAGGCTCTTAATTCATCTATTGGAGCTGAGGTTATCTATCAATGGATTAGAAATATAAATCCACGAAAACAACAAACTGAAGTTTGGGGAACTTGACATTGTTTGTGAGCTGGGAGGACTGGTTTTATTCTAATATGAAATTTAGAGTCAGCGCGAGTATTATAGATGTTGTATTTAATCCACCTGATGATAGATGACACTTTCATGATCATTGTTAGTCATAAAATAAAGAAGCGCAAAGTAAACAAGTTGGTATGGTATGCACAATGAAAGTTGTTAGCAACGCAAATAGACTTAATCACAACTGCAATATGAAATAGATCGGGTGAGGAAGGTGATCAATCATTAGTTATTGAGTCGAGCGTAGAAATATTAATCATTGGAAATGATAGGATCTTGACTGGCATGCGCAACAAGAAGGATTTGAGTTGGAGGAGAATAAGAGAGGTCTCAAGATGAAGGCATATCTTGCTAATAGGGTCAATTTTGGTGACAGAAACAAGATCAATGTAGATGTGATCAGTGTTGATGAGGGGTTGAGAATTTTTTTTCAGTGTATCGGTGACAGAAGGGGGAAAATTTTCAACAAGTAGGGCATTGGAGAGAGAGAGATGAAGCTTGTCGATACACTATGTATCAAAGAGAAAGGAAGGAAATTTGTCAATATGTGATGTATCAATGAAGATGAGAGGAATCTCACTGACACGTGATGTATCAACAAATATGAGAGGAATAACGATGGTGTAAGGTTGAGCGTGTTGGGGAAAATCATGTGAACATCTCCAGTGTACTGGCATTGATCACATGAACTTCATCGATGATAAAGCTTTGTGTTTCGACGAAGTTTAGCGGATGTTCGTTAGTGTATCAACGGTCAAGGACCGAGAATTCTAATGTATCGGTGAGGAAATCACTAACTCACCAGTATTGGTTGTATCGACAGAGGAACAAGGATGTTCATCGATACACTATGTATAGGTGAAGAAATGGGAAACATGTTGATACTGTGTATCGGCGAGTCAAAGTGATCTGATGAAATGTTGCAAGTGGTAAGGAAAAGAGAGTGAGAATAGAGACTTGGGATTTTCCATTTGCATGAGAGAATCTAAGATGATTTCCATTAGAAACTCTTAGTAGGGGGGCCCAATTTATTCTCTTACGGAAAAAAACAAGAGAAGAAATTACGGAGGGTGTTGTTCAAGCACAACAAATGGAGACACATTAGGTGAAGCCAAAATCTCTGGTAATCTTCCCTAACTTATGAGTAAAAAACATAGAGGGTCATATAATTACTTTTAAGATTAGAAATTTGTTGATGGACAATTTTGACAAGCTGTCGACTAGAAGAATAGATCTAGTCCGGGGTTGTCTAAATAACCCAAGCCATTTGGTGTAACCTATTCTGACGGGTTTAATGGATCCGTTATCCAATCTAGGGCCCTAAAATAAATAAACTAACTAATACTAAAACTATAATAACCTATGAACTTTAATCCAATTATTTACAACTATGTTAAACATAAAATAAAGTATGAACATGTCACTTATAAACAGGATTTACAAGGTGCAAGTTTTAACAAAAACTTTGCAAAAAAATTACGTTTTATAATCATTCTCAAAAGAAGATAAAGAAAGTACATATTTGTATTTTCTTTTTTCTAATTATAAATCTAATAAAACTTGAAGTAGCTAAGTTGCGAAGCAAATATGTACAGACAGTCAAAGCCAATCTAAAACTGTCTTGTTTCACTAGTAGGAAAATTAACAAAAGTGAATAGAAATAAAGCTAACCTGAGTTTTATATCATGTCTATGTCTTCTGTGCAATCCAATAATCCAACTATTCTGCCTGTAAGAAAAATCTATGACAGGCTAATAACGATGCCTCCAGAAAAAACTCCAGATGTTTGTTGGCAGCCAGAAATACGAGAACAAAATGACAGACAAGTATACACGATGATCTTATAATTATGAACGATCACAGTAATATAAATCTTAATGTAAAATGTTCATATTATCTATCAACTCACATCATATAAAAATCATGATCTGACAATTGATATGATGATCACAGTGATAATTAACTAAAACAACAATTAAAGACAACATTTAAAATATCAAATAAAATGGAATATCACATGTCATAGAGACTAAAGCTATGCAACACATTACTATTCCAAAATAATAGAGACAAAACATAAATGAGACAACATTCACATTGGTCTAAAGCCGAATTGTTATAAGTTGTTCCCTTCTAAAATGAAGAGTATTTAAAGTGTTTTGAAGTCCCATCTCCCTATCTCCTAGGATAGGATAGGATAGGATCTCATGAGATCAAAAATATTTACAAAAATAGAGGGCTAACAACCACTCATAACTGAGTTGATTTTTCCCAAAAATTAATAAAAGTTTTTACAAAAGAAAATAGAGAAGGAAAAACTACTCATTCCAATGCAAAATCGAACATGTTTCCACCAGATGATCAGCATCAAGATCTACTATTTCCTGAAAACGAAAAAAATAATAAGTTAGATAATTTCTAATAACGAATTTTTAATTTTTTTATTTAAAAATGACTTGGCTACATAATCGAAAGATTTTGTAGCTAGTCTTATCTTAGCAAACAAAATCTAATTTCAAACTGATTCGATTCAAAATAGATGACATGGATATAATAAGAGGAAAATCGTTTTACCATTTCAACAATTGACTAAAGATGGATCAGATAGCTCAGAACTGATTATGGCTTTAACACTGTTTGCGTTTTTTATCACTATATTCCTTGTCCTCTTAAGGTGTTTATCCCTCCTCTCTACGTTTACTCTAAGGTCAATATTTTCTTGTCTCAACGATTCGCTTTGAGCTGTGAGTGTTTTAATCTGAGCCTGAAGGATGGGTATATCAGTGTAATATCATTCAATCCAGTGTAAACAAACATCACATTGTACATGAGGAACGATATGTTGATGAAGCATACAGTCATACATGGTTGTATCTACCTTACCTATTATTTTCCCAAGCCAAATACCAAAGAACTCCTCCTTACCCTTGAGGCAAGGAGGAAAATTCATAACAAAGTTATAGGGTTCAGTAGGACCAGCTCTTTGACAATCCGGATCTTCCAAAGCCAGGAAATCTTCTATTTTGGAGTTCGAGACCTCAGTGACCTCAATCGGGCCGATCAAGCTCAAATGAGCGTCATTTCAATTCCTCAATTTTCTCGAAATAAGATGACCTGGTCTTTTATTTTGAAACCTTAATGCTGTGTGTTTTTGTTTCGTTTGTTTGCAATATTTTTTGACATCGGGGCTCATAGTAACATTCTGAACAACATCAAAATTAGGCACATGAGGTTTAGCTAACTCCGATTCAACAACCTTTTTCTCATGTGAAGACTGACTTGGTCTTATATCATCTAGAGGGTTTATGTTAAGAGAGTCTGGTTCATTAATTGGGATGTCAAGTTGTTTTTTAATCAATGGCTCATCCGAATTAGGGCTTTCTACAGGAACGACCGTAACAAAACCATTTCTCGTTAAAAATCCATCCCAGCAGTTGCCCATGGTTTTCAAATGGTAGAAAAGATTAGAGTCAAGGCTCTGTCTCTTATACCTTTTAGACATTTTGTACAGGATTATCAACAGATAGAAATGCATGTTTAATTGAAAACCAATGAAATGCATCAACAGTCGTATATGATAGAGGAAAACTAAACCATAACGACCCTCACAGGTCAAAAATTGTTTGAGGATCAACAGAAGGCCATGCCAGCTAGATTTAACCAAAGAAATAGGGATACCTTTTTCGCAGCAATTGATTTTCCTGGAGGTCATGAAGAGGCTCCAAGGTAATTCTTGATTTTTTGAATTTTTGAACCATTTCTCGTCGGTGGATGGTAGTCCTATGGCTTCACTCACAAACTCCTCGGTTACCTGTAACTGGGTATCACCAATTTTTTCTTTGCATCCATCGAAAGTCTGTGAAAAATCCCTCGCTACCTGAAGGTTATGGCCTTCGAACCTTTTAAGGAAGGCATCTCGGCCTTGACTTTTTAAATCTTGGACTGCATCGTCGTGTGATAGTAATGCCTGACAGCCATTGGGCTCCAAATGCACAACAAGAGCCATAAAAAACATGACTAGAATATAACAGGGATGACTCAGAACATTTTTAGGTTTAGATATAAGGGGAAACAAGAATAGATCTGAATGGATAAAGAGGAACAAACCATAATGAAGGCTGTGTGTCATCATAGCATGAACATCGAGGGTTTGGTCGTAGAGATTTACCATTCCTGGTAATGAAAGTTTGTTACACATAATCGATAACCTATACCCGTAATGAGAGGCTCATTAGTTCACTCTACCAGCAAGGTGAGTTAAGTACATAGTACATTAGTTGTGCATTGATTAACATGATTACTAGCACGACTATTGTTTTTGCAAAGGGTTTAAATATATCAAAACAAAAAAAATCCTCATAATTCAAATGCAAACCAAACTTGGCATATAAAAATTATATAAATATCCAAAACATTCCAAAGATAAGTCAATCAAGTGTTGGATTTAAATTGGATATAAGCATGATGACCCTTAAAAGGAATGCCTTGTGTAGAAATATAATATGGAGCTAAGTTTGCATATTTGATTCATGCTTTCAGTCATGAATCAAACATAAAACAAAACAAAAACACAAACTTAAAGAATTAATGAAAACCTTATCTAAACCAGTAATCATCTCAAAATGATAATATTTACAAGATGAGGTGAATGCAGCTACAGAAAATGTAATTTCTTGTTCAAATAACGAAATCGTGTAGGGCTGCCAACAAAATTCCAAAATTAATGTGCAACAATTACCTTGAAACATTCCATTGTGGTGGGTTCACTGGTGCTTCTTTCATACTAGCTAGCAGAGCTTGTCTGCTGTAATAATAGGATTAATGACGGTGAGATTTATTTCGTTAAATTGTGTCAAGGATTCAGGTTGGTATCTTCGTCATGGGGATGATATAGGTTTCAGATATACAAAAATATTTTCACCATGTGCATATATATTATCTCTCAGGTCTTGTTCCACAACCCACGAGTGTCCATAGCCACGATGGAGTCACCACAACATTACATTCCTTGCTCTGATGTTAGCGAGCATCCATAGCCCCGACAAAGATATCTGCATGTCCCCTAGTCAGGTCAAGATTTCTCTCCCATTCCTTCTCAATTTATTTAATGTATGCTTAGCATCCGGGGGATGAGGAAAGTGGTGGCACTCTAACTTGTTAGGGGATGAATGCCAGCTATTGAGATTTTTTTTTTGTATTTGCTGCACCTAGCTACATAAATTTATCCCTTTTGATTTTCATCCTTTAGAATTTGAAACTTCACCTTCCACGCGAGCATCCACTTAGTGTGTGGATGGTTCCCCCATTACATAGGATCTTCTCACCAACTATCATGCAAGAATGTCTGTTGATTAACCACTCTGTTAAGTCATGGTCTAATTGTTGTCATAATATTCCAAAAAATAGTCTTCATTTATATTCAAGAAGATCTTCCAATTCATCTCATGAGCTAAGAAAGAGATGCAAGATGATTCATGCATGTTTCCAGTGCAAAGGTGCTACCTATAAAAGAAAAATGGATGTGATATGTTTGTATATCATCAAATATAATCAGGAATTATAAGACAAACATAAATTAGAGAATGAACTTCCTCTAGGGAAAAGAGGATGAGGAAAGAAAGAGAAGAGACATATTCAAAATTTGAAGATGAATTCATCCCAAAACCTGTTGCAACTCAAAAATGAAACCTTTAATAAATGATGATCAAAGATATGCAGTCAACAAAGAAAGTAAATTTAGAAAGAGATCACGAATGTAAGTGTTTCCAACATATTTAAAATGATTATGCATCCCAACCAACAATATCAATATCCTAGGGGTTAGAGATCATGTTCTTGAGTCACGATGCTTTTTTTGGGATTAAAATTTTCATCGAATATTTTCGTCAACACTCCTTCAATTGTTACCTCCTTGAACCATATTATAGATCATGTAAGGTGGGATTTGAATAGGTTCAATATCAGAAATTTAGGTAAGTGTCTGCATCATACATGAAAACTAAATAGAAAGGTTGTATGTAGCACTTTTCCTCTTGGAAGTTCCTTGAGAATGGAATTGTAGATCAACCGATGATACCTGTTAGCATCGGTATTTTCAATGTAGAGTTATAGAGTTGTCAACATTTTACAAATTCATGTATTGGTCTTGAGAAGACCAATGCATTTCAACTTGAGTCATTGAGTTTGTGTGTTCCTTTAAAAGAGTTGTGTCTCATAAAATGTTGTCAAGGTCATTGAGTCATTTTCAAGTAAGATTTAATTGGCATATGAAAAAGAGTCAAGTCATAGGTCTAGGTGGGGTAGTTTTTTTATGACGTCATGGAACATAATGGAATATGATGTATTGAAGGGTCATCAAATATCGTTATGACATTTTTTATTACCTATGAAGTTTTTTTTGTACTTAGATTGCAGAAAATTGCACACGTTGTGTAAGGACACTGCTCAAGTACCTAAGCGCTACCCAAAGTGTCTTGTCATCCCAAACAAACTTATCTCTTTCAAAATCTCGTTTGCTCAAGCTTAATTTTGTCTTTATCACCTATTTTCCCCTACACATCATCCTCCTCCAGTGATCTGACCTCTTCTCCACATCAAGATCGAATTGCTCCTCTCACTACACAAAACCTATTGTCTGCTATGCAAATACCTAACGGTGCGCTACTCATCCTCTTCTCATGCTACACATCCCCTGTTTTCGCGTGTCTACCAAATAACCTGCACCTACAGACTTGAGATCGAGAATCTGTTGTGCCCTATGATGAACCCTTTGATAATGGAGTAAACCCTAGACTTGTTGCTAGTTGTGTAAAGACTACTAACATATTTCATCCCTTGAAGTTTCCTCATCTTTATTAGACCCTTTTTTTTATTCTTGCATCCACAGTATGGCTACTTAAGGAAGGAAGAAATATCACAAAGGAGTTAGTGTGCTGAGGTGTGAGCCGCAAACTTTAGTTCTAGTGAATTTTGATCCAGTGTTTAGGGTTTCATTTGAGAAGGCTGGATGCATAAGCTTTTGTGAGAATATCCAGGGTTACAATGCACATGTGACAAAGGAATTTTCCCTCAACTTCAATGGAGTTCAGTCAAGGATTGTTGATTTCACTTTCCAAGTGTAAAAAGAGACAGTGGTTGTTGCAACTGAGATTCTAATTCAAGGAGAAAAGTGGTTTAAAGGTATTCCCCTTGATCCAGTTTTCTACACTGGTTTTCTTAAACCCAAGTACAAGAAACATAAATTTGGTGCCACCATCCCTAGAGAATGCATACTTGAGCATTATGAGAAGTTGTTAAGGCTGATTCAAAGGCATTTCACTTGTGAGGGAAGATTTGACAGGGTATATCAGTATCACATAAGGCTTCTGATGAATTTTACTGGGAAGAACCCTTTAAACCTACCGTTTTACCTATACAGAAGCCTAGGTAAAATGGCAGACAAAGTACAAGCTAGGGATGATCAATTGAAGAGAAGTTTGTTTCATTTTTCCTTGGTAAAATTGTTAGTGGTCGAAGTAATTAGGAAGGTGAATAGAGAGTGGGGCCCCTTCTTGGCCTCAATAAACACCCTTCTAGATTCCAAAGGAGACACCCCCTCACCTGCAGAAAAGGTGGTTTCTAAATAGTCAAGTGGAAAAGAGATAAGGTCTGTAGAAAAAAACAAAGGAAAGGGAAAGGAGATATCACTCACTACTAGGCGAGCCAGCTAAGAAAAAGGGTAGGAGGCTATAGTTTGCTAATGAAATGGAGGAAATACACAGAGTAAGCAATCCAACCACAAGATCAGCTTCTAGAAGACCACCTGTACCTACCTTGCATACACAACTTGTTGAACATTCATCTCAAGAAATACATGAAGATCAGGTGCAGCCAGAGGATAAATACCAAGTTATCAAAGAATTGCAAGAACGGCTTAAAGAATCAAAACATCTCATAGCACAGTCTTTTTAGGACAACAAGGAGATGAAGAGGAAATTGGATGAAAATACACCTGACATGCAAACATCAGAATATGCATTAGGTCCAAGAAGGAAGTCAGTTCCAAAGGTTCTATAAGTTTTAAAAGGAAAAGAGGTCAAATAGAGTCCTAAAGTGGTAGATCTAACTAAACCTACATCTCCAGTGATAATATCCACAACTAAAAGGATAAGTCTAGAACTTAAACTTGCATAGGTAATACCTGAAAGGGGCCAACCTGTTGAAAAGACTCGCACTTCACCCGGAGAAGGTGAGAAAAATGTAAAATGGCTTGACAAGCAGTTGAGAGAGGCCCAAGACATGATCATTCGGATCAGGGAGATTAAAAGGGTATCAGATATAAGGTTTCAAAGACACTCCAAGGAGTGTGGGCTAGCCATTAGAAATGCTTGTGAAGCACTCGCAAATGCTCAGTCAAAACTGAGAAGAAATGCATTGTTGTTCAGACAAGTGGGCAATTTAAAAAGGCAAAAGTTGTCATTAAGAAAGGAGAAAATGTCCCTCAATATAGAATGAAAGTTGAGGACAAATATAGATGGAAGTTAGAGTTACTAGCAGAGGTGGCTGGGATTTAGTATCATGCTTGCACCATTTTTGTTTTTGGAGGAACCCTTGAAAATACACCAATTTTGAGTTTTGTTGAAAACTGCATTGTACAGAGTTTGCATAGTGACCTTGTGCTATGCAAATTATGCAAGCATATTTAAAGATGATAAATATTGGGAAATTATTGGTGATTTGCCCAAAAATCATGACTAGCCTCGACTGATATTGCAGCCACCATTTGGATGAGTCTTGAAGCAAAAACTAGATGCCATGTGCAAAGCGCGCTACACAAATGTTGAAGGTCATGTTTACACAACATATCACACTAGTTCGCTACACAAATATATATTGGAGCCTCGTCAGCACTCAAATCCCTTCAAAGTCCTTCTCGATTTGTCCAAGATGACTCATATCAATCTTAAATTCGGAAATGTGTTGGAGAACTCTTTTGTAAAAATATATTGTTAGGCATAAATATGGTCAAAACAAATTTGATATTTTTATCAAGTGGTATAGAAATTGTCTTCTTTTTTATGTAATCAGATCCAAAATCATAGGATAGTAGGGGAGTTCGAATTCTCTATCTTAGTAAGGTAGTTTCTCTATATATTGGATCATTTTGAATCTTCTAAGGGTTCGCAGAAGCATAAAGGAAAAATTGTATTGATCATTGTATAGATTTTGAATTTGAATGAAACGCTAGTGCAGATGTCCAAAGATTTTTCATACCAAAGATTCTAGTGGTAATGACCTGAAGTATGTTTTCCTCTATGTATGTTCTTCTTTTATTCTTATCTTTCATCTGCTGATACTCATACATTTGAAGTGGATATTAAATGGTCCGAAATTCATCTTAAAAGGTGCTTTAGATTCTAGAAATTCGAACACTATCTATTCTTTCTTAACTCATTATAATTCATCTTAATGGTGATATGAATGTTGTTATATGTTTTCCTTTTTATTCCCTTCTATAAGATCAATTTAAAAACTGAAAGATCATTTCCTTTCTAGCCTTTTCTTTCTTGATAGTTCTACCTACCAGACATAGTTTTCATTTTCTTTCAAAAAATTGACTCCATTGCCCAACAAGTCCCTTTCCTTCTTGCCAACAAACCTTTAAAAAACCCCTTCACCTATTCCAAAAACCTATCCACCGATCCTCAAAGAAAATTCAACTTTAGATACCAAGTGACAAGAGAGATCCCTCTCAGAACCGAAAGGCTAGTTTCAGTTCTAAAGTGGTTCTGTGGTTACCTTTGTGAGTTGCCTCCTTATCCTAGGCAATTTAATTAGTGTTTACAATACCTATGCAAGTGAATGTGAAACATTTTGTATGGTTCAGGTTTTGTGTACTTGGATATGCTTCAAATTACCATTCTTGATGAGCCTACCTAACATAACTCCCAAAAATTGGTAGACCAGTGCCTTGAAGAGCTCCGTTGAGAGTTTCATGACTTGGATGTAATGTATCTTCCATTTAAAAATTAAAAAATCTAAAAGAAATATAAGCATCATGATGTAAAAATCCCCTAGTGGGATTGAGATGAAGGAAATAGACCAGTGAACCTCATGAGAAAATCGAAATAAGACCATATCAAGAAAAAACCAATGAAAACCATTTAGTCAGTCCAAGTCAAGATATTGCATCTAAATGTTAGAAGAGTAAAACGATAGGGTGGGGAATCATATCAAGATGGTTAAATTTGAGTCAAAGAGCTTCAAAAGACACATTCAAACTTCAACAAGGATGAAAACATATCAGTCAAGATGCCCAAGTCATTTAAATGAAGCGATCTAATCTGAAAATACTATGTAGGTATTTCAAGATATGGCTAATGCATGACGATAATAAGACATACTTCATCAATTCGAGATCATTGGACTAAGGAAATGATTTCTATATTGTCACTGAAGATGATTGGAAAAAGTATTTTTCCTTAAAAATTAGGCTTAAGAGATTGTGGTTCCAAAAGATAACATCAAAGTGTTTTT